>JXCR01032327.1:6773-18278 GCA_002079205.1 Phalaenopsis hybrid cultivar | reverse complement strand
TGGTCGTGCTGCCCACCGCGCTAACTCCAAGCTCCTTGTCGTGATGAGTTTAAGTTTTCTAGTTATGATGTCAAATCAAACGACCCTATGGTAATATTCATCTAAACATCCTAAATGGAAATGAGGCATGTTTAAGTCTATGTAATATAAAAATATGCAGTACAGAGCAAACTGTAGAAAACACAATAAAAGAAACAGTGTACATGTCATACATGACAATAGCAGATATAATAAAAGGAACAGTATAACATACTTTATAGAGCGACAACAAGTACAGTAAAAGGAACAGTGTAACATACTTTACAGAACAATAGCGGGTAGAAACAAGAATAATATAACATGCTGTACAGAACAATATTAGGTAGAAACAGGAATAGAATAACATGCTGTAAATGCAAAACAAACCTGTACGCCCGTGGGATCCACTATTTCTTAAATATAACAAGCTAAAATATATTGCAAAAAGCGAAATCTGGAAGAAAAGCCATCCGGGAAATCTGAAGAAAAGTGTAACGACTCGTGACCGAAAACTCGAGAAAATCAACGAGAAAAAGACTCAAGTAAACATCTTCAAAAATCTCGGAGAAATCTTGAAGAAACGAAAAGAAACACAAGTGTTATGTCCAAAGCTTCAATAAAACAAAAAATTCAGGTAAGGGGGACCGCAAGCACTTGTGTAGGGCTAAGCTCAGATATATGTATATGTACCTCAAGGGTCCACGAAGGCTACTCGGTCACCCGAATGTATAGAACCCGCCACTCGTCTAGAAGTGTGTCCTGAACTTCACCTAGAGGGCTACTTCCCAGCATAAACAGGTATTCGTCAGGCGGACAATCAATTTTAAAATGTATTTTTAAAATTTATGTTTTTGACATGCACATAAATTTTAAACATGCAAATAAGAGTTATCAATTTTTGTTTCGTAGAAAAGTACGTTTTTGCTTGAAAAGAGTTTATGAAAATTTATTATATTTATTATTATTTTTTAGAAATTTTTGTTGTCCACGAGTCGATTATATTGTCGGGCGTGAGTCTGCCAATCATCTGTGAAGTTTTGAGCCAACTCCCACTAGACTTATGTCGGTGAAGGATACCATATCCTATTGTTCATCAAATGTCTGGATTTTGATGTTATAGGATAGAGCATCTTTCTGCTCTANGTCTAGAAGTGTGTCCTGAACTTCACCTAGAGGGCTACTTCCCAGCATAAACAGGTATTCGTCAGGCGGACAATCAATTTTAAAATGTATTTTTAAAATTTATGTTTTTGACATGCACATAAATTTTAAACATGCAAATAAGAGTTATCAATTTTTGTTTCGTAGAAAAGTACGTTTTTGCTTGAAAAGAGTTTATGAAAATTTATTATATTTATTATTATTTTTTAGAAATTTTTGTTGTCCACGAGTCGATTATATTGTCGGGCGTGAGTCTGCCAATCATCTGTGAAGTTTTGAGCCAACTCCCACTAGACTTATGTCGGTGAAGGATACCATATCCTATTGTTCATCAAATGTCTGGATTTTGATGTTATAGGATAGAGCATCTTTCTGCTCTATCTTCAGTGTGCCTTTATGATCAATACCCTAAGCCCCAAAACAAACTTATTGCAACCTTGCTTGATGGTTTCACGTATAACAAAAGACTATACGTGGATACTTATGCATCAGACATAAGTATCGAAAACCGAATCAAGAAACAAGGAAAGAAAAGAACAAAAATGGGGTGAGAGAGAGGAGATACTGATCCATCTAAAACATTGAAAAAGATAATGGGTCAGCTCTCAAAAGCTCCTATTGAAAAGACTTGGAAAAGTAGGGTTCGAGGTTTTTCGTAACAAACATAAAATATCGCTTTGCGCTGATTTTCCAAACCCCAAAGACGTAGGCTTAATCAAATCAGGCAAATGCTCTCCCCAAATAAAGCTTGCAAATCTTCCCAAAATCCCAAAGTTGATATCAAAATTTTCCAACTTCCAAATTAATCCATAGCCTCACATATCAAATAAACATAAAATTTTCCCATAAAACCAAATAAATGCTCACGACCGGGGTTACTACAAAGAGATGAACAACAGGTAAGGCTCTCGGCCAGGGCAACGAAAAGGAAAAGGGGGAACTATTAAAGCTCACGGCTAAAGAAATCCAAGGCCAAAAGAGGCTCACGGCTAAAGGCAGTAAGGGACAGCTGCTAAAGCCCACGACCAAAGACAACCCAAGGCACAAGTAAGGCTCACGGTTAAAGCAACCCAAGGCACAAAAGAGGTTCACGGCCAAGGCGAACCCAAGGCACAAAAGATGTTCACGGCCAAGGCGAACCCAAGGCACAAGTAAGGCTCACGGTTAAAACAACCCAGGGGACAAGTAAGGCTCACGACTAAAGCAACCTAAGGCACAAAAGAGGTTCACGACCAAGACAAACCCAAGGCATAAATAAGGCTCACGGTTAAAGCAAACCCAAGGCACAAAAGAGGTTCACGACCAAGACCAAAGCCAAGACACGAGGCAAGGGGAAGGGAAGGCTTACAGACTAGGCTGAGTCCAAGGCATGAGGCAAAGTCCACGACCCAAGCAAAAGCTAAGTTTTTATAAGCTCAACACCCAAATCTTCCCAAAATAAGAAACCAAGCCCACTCACCAAACCAACTCTCGGGTAGGGCCAAGAACAAGTAAAACCACGCCCTACACCAACTTTAAATCATTTGGGGATAAACCCGCACATATATTGGTCTTGGAGTAGCCAACAACATACAGATCCCATGCCAAAATAAGCATTACAAGTATACAAAAAGAAAAAAAGAAACCAAGGATTGGATCAGGCAAAACCGAACCCTAATAGAGGCTAAAACTGAGCCACTCAAAGCCAAGACAGAGTCCAAGCAAGCTACAGGGCTTTCGAAATTAAATAAATTTTTTTATAACATGCATTTCGAGCCAGGAAAAACCACAGGGAGCCAAAACCGAGCCCACAAATGCGTGAAAGACCAAATTAACCTTCCAATGTCTCATGTTAGATAAGAATAAATGAAGAGCTTCATGATACATATCCTAACATGTTTGCAAGAGGAGCTAACATTGTCTCAAAGTCATGCTTCAACCTTCTCATTCGCAGTAATAGAAATATGCCATAATTTCATCTCAAGCAAGTAGAGGAAAGAGGAAAAACTTATATCATGCTATATTCCTACCATCTTAAGCAAGTAATTAAATCCAATCCCTAGAACATGCTCATACTTCCATCTCTAGATGTTGGAGTAACATGCCTTTCAAAAATATAAGTGCAACATTAAGTTAAAATGCCACATTATTCATTGTATCAAGCTAATAGAGACTCGGGATAGAGCAAAATCGAAAACAGAGCAAGGCACAAAAGGGGAAAATGTACCTCCTTGAAGCAAAAAGAAAGTAACACAAGAACTCTAAACGCACTCCCCAATTTCAATTACTCCTCCAACAACAAGAGGAAATCAATTCAAGCACCAGAAGATCAAAGAAGTTAGTGAGAAAGGAAAAGAGTAGAGTTTTCTCCCTTAGAAAGATTTTTTTTTTTTGCCTCTCCTTTGGGTCTCCCCAAATGGGGTAAATATATTTATCAGGGAGAAGAGGAGCTCGCTTAAACTCACCCACCGCAGATCAGAGGCGAGGGAAGCGAGAAGAAGGGCGACAATTGTCGCAGAGAGGAGCAGGGATAAGAGATCGCGCATGGGGGGTTTGCGGCTCGAGAGGCCGCAACATCATGAGAAAAGAGATAAGGATTTGCCGCTGAGGATGAGTCTCACAGACATGTGCGCAAGAGGCCTCAACCGGCTCACGAACGAGACAGAGGAAGGCGGGGCGAGCTAAGGCTCGAGCGAGAGGCAAACTTCGAGGGTTTAACGGGAGAAGGAGAGAAATGGAGTTAGGTTAATGACTTTAATATAAGTTATTAATTATAATAATAATAATAAAATATTATTTATTATTATAATTAACACTTAAATCGGTATTTTCCCCAAGACGCGCCGTCACAATGAAGCGAACGTCCTTCTTAAGCAAAATCGACGTTCCGAACGCGTCGGCGCAGTCCGTTTCGTCATCCGGAGTCGTCCAGGCAACCTTGTCGACGATTGGGACCAAAACGTGTCGCAGTCCGAATCGTATCAAAATTTCGGTTCAAATTTGATTAAAAAGGACGAAGAAGAGCGCAACAACACCAAATCAACGAGTAGAGTCAATCCTAAGGCTGTCAATCCTATAGGAGTGCTCCCTGAGTTCCTTCGGAGTAGTCTTACCTGCTAGACAATAACGGTCAAAACTACCACATGGAACGTCAAGTCGAGCGATGAAAAGTCCAGAATTTCTAACGGGGAGGACTCCTTCACTAGTTTTCTAGGAGTAGTCGACAGAAAGGTCCTACGGCTAGATCCTAGGCTATTAAGGAGGGGAAAAACTACACCTTGACCGAAAGCGAGGTCAACTCTTGTATTAATGAGTATTTTTTTCTTCAACAACTTCATTTTGTTTTTGAACTTTCACAATATGACTCATGAATATATATATATTTTTTTGGAAGAGCATGGAGTCAAAGACATATTTGAGATATTCTCTTACATTTTCAGACTTTAATTGCTTGATTTTGACACCAAATTTGTTTTGTACCATGTGATGAAATTGGGAAGTTCAAATATTTTAGGCAAAAATTCTATGGCACTTCGGTGCACTTATTAATGAATACAAAGTAGTGCACCCTGGAAATATTGGAAAGAGTGGGATTCCAAATATAATTATGAACTGGGGAATTGAATTGTTTTTTTTTTTTTTGCTAGTTAGAAAAGATACGTGTTTACGTTTTGCAAATTCACATGTCACACTGTAAGGTTTCATTTTACATTGAGAAGGGAACACAATTCTTAATAGCTTTAAATTATGGGGGTCCTACTCTATTATAATGATAAAGCTGTACTTTGTCTTTATTGGATAAAAATTTGCTAAAAAATTATGATGGTTATTTTATCTTGTTATAACTTGGATTGTATCTTTAGATGAAGCCCCTTGCATAATTGATGGATGTTTTAGTCCATGATGGTGAACTCATACTTTGTCGTTCTTGGATAAGGAATGCTCAGAAAGAAATGATAAGGGTAATTTACTTATGTTATCATTGGGATGAGAATGTAAAAAGTGATTTTGTAATACAAATTTTGAGTGAGTTTTTGTAATGAAATAAAGGTTAGTGGATAGCTTCAGAGAATATACAATATTTTTTAACACAAATGAGGGGCTAATTTGAACATTTTTTAGCCTAACTATTGTAGTTAAAGAGTCATTTGTTATGAAAATTTTCCTATTGCATTATGTGCTAAATTTTTTGTTATAGCGAGTCATATAATCAGTATTTGAAGTCCATGACCCAACAATTGACAACGTTTCATCGTTGACATTTACTTTATGACAAGAAACTCATCTGATTGCATTAGTGCATTAAGTTTTCAAGGTTTCTTAAAATCCTTAAATAAAAATTTCAATTGATTAATTGTATGCATATGAGGCCTTACTTTTACATTTCCAATTGCCAAGCAGCATGTATTAGGCTATGGTGAGGAAAGACACTTTTGAATGGTGGTGATGGTAAGTCAGAGCCAAAGTCATAGAGATCCTTGCAATAAGGGAGCAAAACATAGGCCAAAGCTATTCATAGAAGTAGGGTTGTCAAAACAGCTCATTGTTTGCGAACAGCTCGTGTTCAGCTTGTTAAGAAGTCCGTATTCGGCTCGTTCTCTAAGTTAACAAGCTGAACACGAACAACTACTTGTTCGTTCGTGTTCGGCTCGTTTTGATTCAAAATACTATTAATTAATTTTAAATATATATATATATATATATAGAAAGCCCAAAGACTAATATATTAAAAGAAAATAAGGATACATATAGATTGTGTGGAAGGGCCCACACATGACACCCTTCCCCCATGATAACCATCACATACAAATGATTCCAAAAAAAATAGAGAAAATACAGAAAATTAAAAGAGACCTATAGAAAAAAAAAATAAAAAATGCCAAAAAAACGTAGTATCAAGTAGCTAGAGAGCGATCCAATTTTGTTTTGCCTCTACGTCTAATTCTAGGAAAGGAGCCAGCTAATAAATTGGTAAGATGAGTGCCATTGTCAGTAGTGACCAAAGTATCATCCAATAAGTTTGNGGCGGGGAAAAGTGGGGGGATGGTTTGGTTTGTTTGTTTGGGGGAGTTGCCCGTAAGAAGCTGTCGGTCACCAGAATTGAAATTCCGTCGTCCGCCTCGAAAGGACGTATAGGTTTAAGTATGAAAATCAAACTGACCCCATATTTTTCATAGTTTAAATGAAAGAGCGTTTTACCTCAAATCCTGTATCTATTCCGAGGGATAAACACAAGACTTGAGGATGAGACTCGATCAGATAAACTATAAGATATATATGACGTCCGTTTGGTCCGCGAAACCGTTTTATTTGCCGACAAATTCTCCTATTTAATATGAAAAATTAAATAGGGCTTATTTTAAGGTGGGTTCAGAAAAGCTTCCTATAAGTGCAAGCCCCTATAGTTAATTACATCTTAAATGATCGAAATCACTTAAGAATACTCTCGATAAAAATCAGGAAAAATTATCTTCAAGGACTTCAAAAGGATGGGACTTTTCAATGAAATCGGAGAAAGAGGTGTGCAAAAGGGAATGTTTCAAACTTGGAACATTTATTACAGGATCCAAAGCAATAAGAACTAGGGGATGCCACAGATCCGGAGGAGATCCTCGGTGGCTTCCCTGTTTACCCTATGGTTTGACTTCAATTTCGAAGAGGAATATTCAAATGTTCTATCATGCCAGTTTTATTTAATTAGGGTCTACATTTGTGTGAAACACTCACACAAATAGTCTGGAAGATGTGAGGATTTAGATCGTAACGAACGACAGCCTCGAAATCCTAAAACGAGTTAGGACTTAGATCGTACAACAGAGCTACACAAACACCTAACGAAAAAGTTGAGGATTTATGTTGCACTAGGCGAACAACCTCGAAATCCTATGAATTGTTGTTTTAATTTTAGGAATGGTTTAGTTGAGGAAAGCATGTTCTGCTGTTGAAGATGGTCGTGCTGCCCACCGCGCTAACTCCAAGCTCCTTG
Source organism: Phalaenopsis hybrid cultivar (assembly GCA_002079205.1). Classification (NCBI taxonomy): domain Eukaryota; kingdom Viridiplantae; phylum Streptophyta; class Magnoliopsida; order Asparagales; family Orchidaceae; genus Phalaenopsis; species Phalaenopsis hybrid cultivar. The sequence continues at coordinate 11,134 of JXCR01032327.1, read as the reverse complement.
TCGTGATGAGTTTAAGTTTTCTAGTTATGATGTCAAATCAAACGACCCTATGGTAATATTCATCTAAACATCCTAAATGGAAATGAGGCATGTTTAAGTCTATGTAATATAAAAATATGCAGTACAGAGCAAACTGTAGAAAACACAATAAAAGAAACAGTGTACATGTCATACATGACAATAGCAGATATAATAAAAGGAACAGTATAACATACTTTATAGAGCGACAACAAGTACAGTAAAAGGAACAGTGTAACATACTTTACAGAACAATAGCGGGTAGAAACAAGAATAATATAACATGCTGTACAGAACAATATTAGGTAGAAACAGGAATAGAATAACATGCTGTAAATGCAAAACAAACCTGTACGCCCGTGGGATCCACTATTTCTTAAATATAACAAGCTAAAATATATTGCAAAAAGCGAAATCTGGAAGAAAAGCCATCCGGGAAATCTGAAGAAAAGTGTAACGACTCGTGACCGAAAACTCGAGAAAATCAACGAGAAAAAGACTCAAGTAAACATCTTCAAAAATCTCGGAGAAATCTTGAAGAAACGAAAAGAAACACAAGTGTTATGTCCAAAGCTTCAATAAAACAAAAAATTCAGGTAAGGGGGACCGCAAGCACTTGTGTAGGGCTAAACTCAGATATATGTATATGTACTCGAGGGTCCACGAAGGCTACTCGGTCACCCGAATGTATAGAACCCGCCACTCGTCTAGAAGTGTGTCCTGAACTTCACCTAGAGGGCTACTTCCCAGCATAAACAGGTATTCGTCAGGCGGACAATCAATTTTAAAATGTATTTTTAAAATTTATGTTTTTGACATGCACATAAATTTTAAACATGCAAATAAGAGTTATCAATTTTTGTTTCGTAGAAAAGTACGTTTTTGCTTGAAAAGAGTTTATGAAAATTTATTATATTTATTATTATTTTTTAGAAATTTTTGTTGTCCACGAGTCGATTATATTGTCGGGCGTGAGTCTGCCAATCATCTGTGAAGTTTTGAGCCAACTCCCACTAGACTTATGTCGGTGAAGGATACCATATCCTATTGTTCATCAAATGTCTGGATTTTGATGTTATAGGATAGAGCATCTTTCTGCTCTATCTTCAGTGTGCCTTTATGATCAATACCCTAAGCCCCAAAACAAACTTATTGCAACCTTGCTTGATGGTTTCACGTATAACAAAAGACTATACGTGGATACTTATGCATCAGACATAAGTATCGAAAACCGAATCAAGAAACAAGGAAAGAAAAGAACAAAAATGGGGTGAGAGAGAGGAGATACTGATCCATCTAAAACATTGAAAAAGATAATGGGTCAGCTCTCAAAAGCTCCTATTGAAAAGACTTGGAAAAGTAGGGTTCGAGGTTTTTCGTAACAAACATAAAATATCGCTTTGCGCTGATTTTCCAAACCCCAAAGACGTAGGCTTAATCAAATCAGGCAAATGCTCTCCCCAAATAAAGCTTGCAAATCTTCCCAAAATCCCAAAGTTGATATCAAAATTTTCCAACTTCCAAATTAATCCATAGCCTCACATATCAAATAAACATAAAATTTTCCCATAAAACCAAATAAATGCTCACGACCGGGGTTACTACAAAGAGATGAACAACAGGTAAGGCTCTCGGCCAGGGCAACGAAAAGGAAAAGGGGGAACTATTAAAGCTCACGGCTAAAGAAATCCAAGGCCAAAAGAGGCTCACGGCTAAAGGCAGTAAGGGACAGCTGCTAAAGCCCACGACCAAAGACAACCCAAGGCACAAGTAAGGCTCACGGTTAAAGCAACCCAAGGCACAAAAGAGGTTCACGGCCAAGGCGAACCCAAGGCACAAAAGATGTTCACGGCCAAGGCGAACCCAAGGCACAAGTAAGGCTCACGGTTAAAACAACCCAGGGGACAAGTAAGGCTCACGACTAAAGCAACCTAAGGCACAAAAGAGGTTCACGACCAAGACAAACCCAAGGCATAAATAAGGCTCACGGTTAAAGCAAACCCAAGGCACAAAAGAGGTTCACGACCAAGACCAAAGCCAAGACACGAGGCAAGGGGAAGGGAAGGCTTACAGACTAGGCTGAGTCCAAGGCATGAGGCAAAGTCCACGACCCAAGCAAAAGCTAAGTTTTTATAAGCTCAACACCCAAATCTTCCCAAAATAAGAAACCAAGCCCACTCACCAAACCAACTCTCGGGTAGGGCCAAGAACAAGTAAAACCACGCCCTACACCAACTTTAAATCATTTGGGGATAAACCCGCACATATATTGGTCTTGGAGTAGCCAACAACATACAGATCCCATGCCAAAATAAGCATTACAAGTATACAAAAAGAAAAAAAGAAACCAAGGATTGGATCAGGCAAAACCGAACCCTAATAGAGGCTAAAACTGAGCCACTCAAAGCCAAGACAGAGTCCAAGCAAGCTACAGGGCTTTCGAAATTAAATAAATTTTTTTATAACATGCATTTCGAGCCAGGAAAAACCACAGGGAGCCAAAACCGAGCCCACAAATGCGTGAAAGACCAAATTAACCTTCCAATGTCTCATGTTAGATAAGAATAAATGAAGAGCTTCATGATACATATCCTAACATGTTTGCAAGAGGAGCTAACATTGTCTCAAAGTCATGCTTCAACCTTCTCATTCGCAGTAATAGAAATATGCCATAATTTCATCTCAAGCAAGTAGAGGAAAGAGGAAAAACTTATATCATGCTATATTCCTACCATCTTAAGCAAGTAATTAAATCCAATCCCTAGAACATGCTCATACTTCCATCTCTAGATGTTGGAGTAACATGCCTTTCAAAAATATAAGTGCAACATTAAGTTAAAATGCCACATTATTCATTGTATCAAGCTAATAGAGACTCGGGATAGAGCAAAATCGAAAACAGAGCAAGGCACAAAAGGGGAAAATGTACCTCCTTGAAGCAAAAAGAAAGTAACACAAGAACTCTAAACGCACTCCCCAATTTCAATTACTCCTCCAACAACAAGAGGAAATCAATTCAAGCACCAGAAGATCAAAGAAGTTAGTGAGAAAGGAAAAGAGTAGAGTTTTCTCCCTTAGAAAGATTTTTTTTTTTTGCCTCTCCTTTGGGTCTCCCCAAATGGGGTAAATATATTTATCAGGGAGAAGAGGAGCTCGCTTAAACTCACCCACCGCAGATCAGAGGCGAGGGAAGCGAGAAGAAGGGCGACAATTGTCGCAGAGAGGAGCAGGGATAAGAGATCGCGCATGGGGGGTTTGCGGCTCGAGAGGCCGCAACATCATGAGAAAAGAGATAAGGATTTGCCGCTGAGGATGAGTCTCACAGACATGTGCGCAAGAGGCCTCAACCGGCTCACGAACGAGACAGAGGAAGGCGGGGCGAGCTAAGGCTCGAGCGAGAGGCAAACTTCGAGGGTTTAACGGGAGAAGGAGAGAAATGGAGTTAGGTTAATGACTTTAATATAAGTTATTAATTATAATAATAATAATAAAATATTATTTATTATTATAATTAACACTTAAATCGGTATTTTCCCCAAGACGCGCCGTCACAATGAAGCGAACGTCCTTCTTAAGCAAAATCGACGTTCCGAACGCGTCGGCGCAGTCCGTTTCGTCATCCGGAGTCGTCCAGGCAACCTTGTCGACGATTGGGACCAAAACGTGTCGCAGTCCGAATCGTATCAAAATTTCGGTTCAAATTTGATTAAAAAGGACGAAGAAGAGCGCAACAACACCAAATCAACGAGTAGAGTCAATCCTAAGGCTGTCAATCCTATAGGAGTGCTCCCTGAGTTCCTTCGGAGTAGTCTTACCTGCTAGACAATAACGGTCAAAACTACCACATGGAACGTCAAGTCGAGCGATGAAAAGTCCAGAATTTCTAACGGGGAGGACTCCTTCACTAGTTTTCTAGGAGTAGTCGACAGAAAGGTCCTACGGCTAGATCCTAGGCTATTAAGGAGGGGAAAAACTACACCTTGACCGAAAGCGAGGTCAACTCTTGTATTAATGAGTATTTTTTTCTTCAACAACTTCATTTTGTTTTTGAACTTTCACAATATGACTCATGAATATATATATATTTTTTTGGAAGAGCATGGAGTCAAAGACATATTTGAGATATTCTCTTACATTTTCAGACTTTAATTGCTTGATTTTGACACCAAATTTGTTTTGTACCATGTGATGAAATTGGGAAGTTCAAATATTTTAGGCAAAAATTCTATGGCACTTCGGTGCACTTATTAATGAATACAAAGTAGTGCACCCTGGAAATATTGGAAAGAGTGGGATTCCAAATATAATTATGAACTGGGGAATTGAATTGTTTTTTTTTTTTT
>JXCR01032297.1:4313-21502 GCA_002079205.1 Phalaenopsis hybrid cultivar | reverse complement strand
CTTTGTTGACCTCACTTTTGGGTGAGGGTTTTGGGTCTTTCCTTTAGTGACTAGGATCTAGTTNTTTGTTGACCTCACTTTTGGGTGAGGGTTTTGGGTCTTTCCTTTAGTGACTAGGATCTAGTCTTAGGACTTTTTTAATGACTATCTTAGCATCTTATAAATGGTACTCACCTTCTTCTTAAATATTTCAACCAAATCTCTGTTCTCTATGTTGGTTCTATATGTGATTAATAATCTTTAAAGCAAAGATTAGAGATTACATAAGAGAACTCTGATGAGAATCCTTATTGGACCTTTAAGTTCTATGATTGCCTTTTGCACAATTTAAACAGCACGCACCAACTTCGCAATTCGAGTGGTCGACACTTTCAATTATCGTAATTTACATCGCATGCGCCATTATCTATTGAAAAACTTCAATAAAATTTTGAAACGATCGATTGCAAGCCGAAATTTTGACGAAAATTAAGTTTCACGTGTTTTTTTACCTGATTGTCGACGAGGTTGTCTGAACGACATCAGATGACGAAACGGACTGCGCCGGCGCGTCCAAAATGCCAATTTTTCCTAGAGAGGAGTTCATTTTGCTGCGATGATGAATCCGGATGAAAATACAAGGAGCGATAATTCTATCACTATTATTATTATTATTACTATTACAATAATATAATAAAAAAAATAGAAATCTATTCTATCCCTATTTTATCTCCAATGCGCTTATATGCAGGGATATTAAATAGTTAGAATAAAAACATTATTATTATATTATAACACAATACAATATAATATATAATAATAATAATAATAATATAATTATTATCCTATCCTATCAAACTAACTCACGCATGACATCCCGCACACTCTCTCCCTAGTTGGTATTATCTTATGCTCATAATNTAAATAGTTAGAATAAAAACATTATTATTATATTATAACATAATACAATATAATATATAATAATAATAATAATATAATTATTATCCTATCCTATCAAAATAACTCACGCATGACATCCCTCACACTCTCTCTCCCTACTTGGTATTATCTTATGCTCATAAAAATAAAAAAAATACTAATAAAAACTGTCATATATTGTTAACAAAAAAAAAAGAGGAACTTACACATGCAGCATCTTTGCTCTGCATTTTTCCTTGGGCCGCACATCTTCACATCTCCACTCGTGAAACCACACGCTTCATTAAATGCAAATATNCTTGATTCGAATTTTTTTGTTGCGATAGATTGTGTAAAATTTAATTAATTATAATCAATTAATATTTGGATCATATGCATGTATACATTTCATTATCAAGTAATAATGAAATTTCTATTTAAGCCCCAAGTATTGATCCTATAGGGAAGGTTTAAATTGAAAATAATAAATTTGCTAAGAAATTAACAGAAAGTCAATTGAAATCACTATCACTAATTTCAATCATTGAGATGTAATCAAAATTAAATTTCTAAACTATTATAAAATCAAATATGCAAAATTTAAAATAGTAAATACTAACTATTAACTATATTTATATAACTGAGATTCTTATGTGAAAAAGCATCATTCCCACTACAATGAGGCTATGGTAAAATGAGAAGAGATAAATGTTCATAATATGTATTATGCCAAATAGAAACAATTTAAATTCTCTACCCTGATACAATGCTAGAAAACCATTGGCTAATATCAGATTTTCGTCCCTAAATCTATGACTAGGCTAGGAAAATACCAGCTTCCACTCCAGAGCTCCCACTTCCCTTCATGTGAAGGCTAGCTCTCACTTCAGTTTTTAAATACTAAGATTGAATTGAAGATTTTAGTCTATCACCCTAAAGATGCTCGAATTCTACACCCAACAAAGAAAATTTTGTCTATATTTTTGCACTTAATTCCATAATTGATGTTGTCCTTCATGGAATCAAATCTGATCCATTTTCTATTGTAGAACTCATACTCCATTTCCCAGAGCACATGTTTTACAACACATTTTAACAATTAATTAGCCAAATCGAAAAGTAAATTATGTTTGGAGTTGAAAATTCATCACAATTTATTTTTCAATTTAATATTGGCACATTCATATTATCTCTTCATTTCACCATATCTCAGATTAGGGAAAAAGATAGAGAATTTTTCAGACTTCATGAGAAAGAAATAAAAAAAACATAAATTTCATATATAAAAGAAATTTCATACAACACTAATAAAAAAAATAATATGTATCTGAAACCTCTTTCTCAAAGCAAATCTTTTGTAGCCTTTCCTTAGAAATGCAGGAAAAAGATATCTCTCACTTTCCTCCTCCAACACTCATCACAAAAACTCTAAACTATGAAAACAAAATCACTAATTGACTCCAATATGGAAGTGGAATGGAATGATGTGGTGCGAGAAATGAAAGTAGAGGAGTGAAAAACATAGAGGAGCCTATTTTCTGATGAAATTTGGCCTCAAATAGAGCCCAAGGTCAGTTCTCCAAGAGGTGCCTTAAAAAACTCTTCAAAAATCATCCAAATACATCAAACCTTTTAGAAACACGGTCTGAACCGCCTTTGGCACAATCAACACTGGTCTGACACCATCGGCGATGAGTAAAAAATCTTTATGTTAATTTGTTCTACGCCGTCGGCGCTTCCCCCGGTGCTGCCGGTGCTGAGCAATTCTTTAAAAACATCATTTCGACTCCAAATTTTATCCTTTTTGCTCTCTTTTTTTTAAGCCCTAAAAATCAACAACCTCCAAGAAAACATCAAAATACCTTCCATTAAAGTGCAATATCGTCAAAAATTGGTATAAAATATGAGTCTAAAAATGCATATATTTTTGTTATAACAAGAGTCGGAAGTTAAGGACAGACCTCAAAAGGAAAGGAAATATACGTTAAGGGCTAATTCCAAAAATAAGAATTGAAAGTCAAGGATCAATATCAAAAAGAGGATTAGAAGTTAGGGATCGATCTCAAAAGGAGGGAATCAAAAGTTAAGGACTGATTCCAAAATGAGAATTGAAAGTTAATGATCAATCTCAAGAAAAAGGATTGGAAGTTAGGGATCGATCTCAAAAGGAGGTAAATCAGAAGTTAAGAACTGATTCTGAAACGAGAATTGAAAGTTAATGATCAATCTCAAGAAAGAGGATCGAAAGTTAGGGATTGATCCAAAAAAGAGAAAATTAGAAGTTAAGGGCTAATTCCAAAATGAGAATTAAAAGTTAAGGATCAATCTCAAGAGAGAGTCGAAATTCATAGCTTGTACGAAAATATGAGTCAAAAACCCTCTCATAGCTTGTACGGTGATAATTCTTCCAACTCTGAATCTAGTTGAAATCCATATGGTATTTTCTTGTTATCCTTTCGTCGAAAGGTCACGGACACCTTCAGTGTCGTACCCCTAGAATATAGTGTTTGGCGACGTCTTCTCTGTTCGCTTTAAGGACTAGCACTGAACCAACAGGTTGCTAAATTTCCACGGACGCTTTGAGTTTGCCAACGCCAATGACATCTATTTCCTTTCCAAGTAGAATATTTCTTTCGCTCATGAATGAGACCTTGTAGAAAGGTCTCACAAAATCATGATGGTCAATGTGCGGAGGTATGCAATCTCGTTCATCATATACGTTGATAATACAACTATTATGAATACTGCTAGCTGGCAGTATGCTCCATTGGACCATTCTCTTAATCATCCATTTAATCATTGGAGGTAATGGATCCACCTGATCTTATCTCAGAATCCTAGAAGGATTTCCTTATCTATTGTTGGTGAAGTTGTAACAGCAGCCGCACTAGATAGTGATCCTTTCTTTTCCTCACATCCACTTTCTTGGCTTGGAATAAGTTCTTTCCATAAGTAGGCTTGCATGACCTCTATCTCTCTAGTCAAAAATGCTGTCGAGAATGTTTCATTCATTACTTTCTGAGAGGACCATGGTGTATAATTCTAATCCTTCTAATATGTTGATGAACCTACCTTGCACTTCTTCATTGAATTTAAAGTCCCTTTCGCTTACCTTGCTCATCTTATAGTATTCTATGGTAATAATGATACTTGGCTGTCGGGGATGTTCCCTTATTTTAACATTTCCGGGAATCCAGACCGGTTCTGCCCTGTTTGCAGCGTAATGTATGACTCTGTGTCAAATAGGATAAATGGCTCTGTACCGAATGGGACAGATAGTTCTACATCCACTGGGTAATCAGTGGGTTGAAATCCATCATCAAAGAACATTGCAGTTCGGGCACTCCACGAATGCCCTTGTAGCTGACATGTGTACAGGTATCTCAGAGTTGCAGGCCGGGCGACTCGTACAAAGAACATCTAAAGCTTGTAGTATTTCTAGCTCTATAAAAAATCCCGACTCATCCTCTGTAGAAGGCAGGCTAGAAGTGGTCTCTCTCATGTCTGGATCGTAGATATCACCTTCAGAGATAAGGGTGAGCAAGTTCTTTGCCTCTTTCTGGCATCTCCTCTCGTTGTGCATGAAAGCCCTATGTTTTTAGAAGCTAGCATTTCTGTGCTAAGTCCTCCATAGTGGTGCATCCGATAGTCTTTTATTATTGGCAGCAACTNAGAACAGTGGTGCATCCGATAGTCTTTTATTATTGGCAGCAACTAGGTCCCTAGTCAGCGTAGCTATCATGGATGGTAGGTGGCTGGTCCTCTCCATCGGGTCTTGTTGTACCATTACTTTTTTCTCTTTCAGTGAGGAACTATCTTTAGTGTCATAGCTTAGTAGTGAGGGTAGCATTTCTTTGTTCTGACGACTGAGCCACATTCATCAGAAGACTCTCATAGTCCATGTCGACTTGACTAAAGTCCATGTCAAAGTCTATGGTGTCGCCCTGCGGCACCCGACGCCCTTTCTTTGTTGAGTGAGAGGTTCCAGTCATATTTAAAAGCAAAGATCAGCCTCTGGCCTGACATTTCTCTGCAGACAACAGGAAAAATATCAGTGAGCTAAAACTTAGAATGAACAAGAACAAAACAAAGTGTTTATTAAAGAAAATTTTAGTTTTATGTTGGTGAGAAAACCATTTATTTATGTGTATATTTTGTTTAATTTAATAGAATATCAAGTTTAAAAGGAGAAAATTGAAGTGTATAATTTCAAAAATTTTATTATGTTGAGGTTAATTTTATTACCAAATTTTGAACCCTGTCACAGGAATTTGGCCAAATAGATAACCCCAGAACAATCAAAATTTCAAAATTTCAAATCAAGTGATGTCAAGCACTGTCAAGTTGTGTAGTATGTCTTCAGGTATCGCTCATTGATTAGCAACATGGGTCTTTCACCTCAAAAATCCACTAACTGGCAGGTTTCTGCATAGATCTTTTCTACGACAAATATTCCCTCTCAAGTTGGCTGGAATTTTCCATCTATCTTGTGGTGTGCAAGAATGGGCCTTTTGGGCACGAGGACAAGGTCAACAACTTTGAATGTATTTGGGTGGACGAATTTGTCATGAGCTTCTACCATCTTTGCATGGTAAAGTTCCAAATGTTGTTGTGCTTCTAGTCATTCTCCCTCAAGATTCTAGTTTTTCAATTCTGAGTTTTGTACTTTCTTCCATTGTAAGTTTTTTTGCGACAGTGACTCTGAGAGACGACATCTTAACTTCTAATGATAGTACGATTCTGGACCCGTACACGAGCATGTTGGGTGTGCACTAAGTGGGAGTCCTGAACGTCGTTCATTAGGGCCACAATGCTTCTAATAATTTGTTGTACCGATCTCTTTGGTTTTCTTACAGTTTTTTCTTTAAAATCTATATCAATATTTTGTAGAAGGCTTTGACTTATCCATTTTCTCTATGTTAGTAAATCGTAGAGTATCTTCAATATATTATGTGTCGTTTGTTAAAATTGTTGATTTTGGTGCTTTTAAAGGTTGTCTCATTGTCCAAAATTACTCTTCGCAATGCTCCAAAATGTTAGATGATTTGGCTTTTGAAGAATTGAAGGACGTGTTGTGTTGTAACCTCTCGTAGTGGCACTGCCTCTGCCTATTTGGAGAAATAATCTGTAGCAATAAGTATAAATCAGTGTCCTTTGGAAAATGGAGGGTCTATCAGACCTATATGTTCGTGCCCCAACACTCGAATGGACGAGTCAATGGTTAGTTGTAGCACATTCGAAGGTTGGTGTAAGACCACCCCATGCACCTTGAACTGGTGACATTTATTGGATGTAACCATCTATTCGGATATCATTGCTGACCAATAATATCGGAGTCCATTGATTTTTAGTTTAATCTTTGGCCCTGACTAGTGAGGGCCACTTAATCCGACATGTATTTCTTTGACAATATTCTTTGCTTCTATTTTGCTTAAACTTCATAGCCACAACTAGTCAAACGATCTCCTGTAGAGGACATCACCTAGTAGAGTGTATCACATAGCCCTTTTTGTAATGTGATGTGCCTCAGACTTGTCCTCTGGTAGCTTTCAAGTATGCAAATATTCTATTAATGGCTCGCACCAGTATTCGTTGATATCCACAATCGCATTTATTGTTTTTTCTTCTTTTCTGAGCTTGTGTAGAGTTTCAAGGTTGATCTGAGACAAAAATTGTCTACCTTTATGACATCAATGGAATCCTCCGGGGGACATGCTATTCTTTTGCATTGCTAAACTGTCAGCATGGGCAATATCTCCCCTAGGAATCTTGCAAAAAGTTACATTAGGGATCTTTTCTAGCAGCTTCATCATGTACTGATGGTATTCAACTAATCTCATTTCAAAATCTTGTATTGTCTGGGGACTTATTGGATGACGAGTTTTGAGTCACCATAGATGGCAATGTTTGTTATATCCATCAAAATTGTCAACTCTAGTTTGGTGATTAAGGCTTCTTATTCTGCTTCGTGGTTGGTACACGACTTTGTCAGGTGTTATGAGAACCTCGGTATACCGTTATCTGGCGTGATAAAGATCAAACCAATACCTTCTTTTCCAAGTATAACTGTGCCTGATCCTTATTACTTTTTTGCTGACAAAGCTCTGTTGAAGTACATTTCCCAGCATTGAGCACTAGAGAATTCCATTTACAACACCCGCTTATCTAGTGGTTCATCATTAAGAGGGGACTGAGCTGGAAGTGGGTGTGCAGCGAGAAAATTTACCAAAAATTTTCCATTGATAGCACAGAGGGGAACAAAAGTTATATCTAACTTTAATAAGATCATCAACCATCTTGCTAGATGCCCAGAGAGTGTTGGTTGGGTCATCGAATATTGTAATAGATTAACTTTTGAAAGTAGGGTAATCTTATGAGAAAGCATGTAATGTCTAATTTTTTAAGGAAAAAAAATCAAAGATAGAAAATACTTCTCAATAGGTGGATACCTTATCTTTGTTGGTATTAGGAGGCGACTCAAATAACATAATGTGTTTTCATTTCCCTCCTCTAAGGCTAAAAGGGCTCTAAGAGAGTCATCTAAGGATGTGATGTAAAGTATCAACGCTTTCCTTGGGATAAGGGCTACCAAAACAGGAGGAGTCATTAAATATTGTTTAAAGTCCTAAAATTCCAGCGGCATTTCTCTTTCCAAATAAATTTTGCATCCTTTCTAATTTATGCCGAAAAGAGCTGACACCTACCTTAGAAATTAGAAATAAAGCATCTCAGATATGCCAATTTTCCTTGGAAGAAACATAGCTGCTTTAAGGTTTTAGGAGGAGGCATTTCCAAGATAGCTTTAATCTTATCTGGGTCGATCTCAATTCCCCGATGACAGACAACAAATCCTAGAAACTTCTCAGAGGTAATGCCCAAGGAGCACTTAAAGGGATTCATTTTAAGGTCATATCATTGTAACCCTTCGAACACGATCCTCAAATCATACCAATGGTCTATTTTTTTTCTTACTTCTGATGACCAAATCATCCACATAACATTCTACCTAGTTATTAATAAGATCATCAAAAATCTTTGTCACTGCACGTTGATATGTTGCTCCATGGTTCTTTAGGCTCAATGAATTTACTGTGCAGCATAAAATTCTGATCGGTGGACAGAAGGTTGTAAGTGCTGCATCTTCGGGAGCCATCTTGATTTGGTTGTATCTCGACGAATCATCCATGAAAGAGAAGATTTCATGTGTCGAAGCGATGTCCACCATCATTTCAGGTATCAGTTATGCAAATTCATCTTTTCGACATGCTTTCTTCAAATCCGTAAAGTCGATACAAACATGTATTTGTCCATTTTCTTCTTGACTAGAACAATGTTAGCTAACCATGTGGGGTGTTGCTCTTGTTTCACAAAGTTAGCGTCTATTAATTTCTTCACCTCAGTGATGACTTGCTCCTCTATTTTGAGGCGCATTATTATGGGAGCTTGTTTCACTGAGGTTATATTCTTGTCCACCCTGAGTTTATAAACTGCGACCTATGATGACAGTCCTGACATTTCATCATAGCTCCATATGAAGCAATCTTTGAATTCTATTAACAATCTAATCAATTGCAGAGATTCTTCATCATTGAGTAGAGAACTTATAAATGTAGGCTAGGGTTGCTCTTCAGTCCCGAGGTTAATTTCCTTTAGTTCATCAAGAGTGGATTTAATTTCCTCCTCAAATTCTAGGGGAGCATCTTATATTAGCTAATCAGTAGAGTCATCCACCATATTGAGGCAATCCTCTTTCGATTCACCAGTATCAACCTTATAAAATAATGAATCATCGACTGGTCTGACTGTACCAAATCTGAGACCCTCTTTTGAGTTTGGAGTTTGACTTTTAACAATCCATAATTTTTCAAAAGTTGTAATTTATCTTTTGGCATTTGTTTTGGAAAATATCCCTGTTGAATCAACTTTTGTACACGAGGGAAAAAGTAACCAATAGGTAATTCCATTAATACGTTCGGATCATCATCCAAGGTTACATGATTTTCAAGATTAATAGAGGTAGAAGCACGATAAAACTTGATCGGCTTTGAACCAGTGCTACAGACTTCCTTGACCTCTAAACTCTCAACCTTTTAAGGAAGGATCGGAGTAAGGGTCACAGCAATCACATAGTGGTTTATTCGATCATACATCATCTCATATTAGCTTTGCTTTGTATCTTCTAAGAATATCTCATACTGAGGTTTCTTCAGTTTTGTCATCATTATTTCATCTTTGGAATTGTCTTCATCACCAATTTCAATGGTTGGCCTAGTCCGTTCAACAATTAAATTGGTTCTTTCTCATCCATGTCCATGGCCTCAACCTCGGATGCACGAACTAAAAGAACCTCCACCAACTAGTTGCAAAATAATGGTGGAAGATCGCTGAAGTGGAGTCGAATGACCTCCTCTTTATTTTTTTTTCTGAATCTTTATTTTTTTTTTGTCAAAGTTTCATGAGAGAAGACAGTTTTCTTTGGAGGTGCGTAGTAGGAAGCATCTTCATGAATACTAACTTCATGCTCCAAAAATGGTTGTAAATATCTCTTGATGCAATGTTCTTGTCCTTTTTGGTAGTACTTGATGGACTGGTGCAGAGATGATGGAGCCATGTTGTGTTCATGAATCCAAGATCAACCAAGTAGATCATTGAAAGAGGTCTCAACATCGACGATGTGGAATTTAGCGGTTGTTGCTAGTTCTTCAACCTTCATAAGCAATGCAATCAATCCAAGGGCTCTCTCTCCCTTTTGGTTGAATTCTCTTAGCATCATCTTATTGGTCATAAGTTCCTGAGCTTCAATGTCTAAATAAGCTAACGTCCGTAGACTCATCAAGTTGAGCGATGCTCCAGGATCTACTAAAACTCTGGACAACACAAATCTGCGAATGTTAACGGAGATGTAGAGTGGTCGGTTGTGTTCGGTGGTACCAAGCAGCAAATCTTCTTCTGTAAAGGCTGCCCCAAACTGTTCTTTCAACAAAAAAAATTCATCCGAGGATGTGCTGGTCAACCGGGCTAAGCAAATCTCTGGGTCAAGCAAAGCTGTAGCCGTAGACTCTCTCATCTCCTTTGATAGGATCAGAGTGTTATAGATTCTTAATTTGGCTGGCACCTTCCTAAGATGTGCTAGCACGTGGTAATCCACTTTGTATGATGCTCCAATTTTCACTTGGTTGTGTGTTTCTTCCATTAGTAGAGGTGGAGGAAGTTCTTCTCGAGTTAATATTTATTTTCTTTTATTTTTCGGAGCTATTCTTGGGAATAACACTCTTTCGCTCCTTAAGTTCACTTCTGTAATTTCTTCTTCTTTAGATATCATTGTTGAATCTTTTGATGTTTATTCTTTGTTGAAAAGATCTAAGTTGATAATAAATGGTACATCATGGTGCTTGAGAATTGGTTCCTCACTTTTGGTGCTATCGTAAGCGGTATCATCGATGTATTCTTCGGTCTTGTTAGCGAGATCATCAGACTCAAGTACGATTTGAGGATTGTTTTGGGAATTGAGATCAAGGCTAGATTCGTGAAAATCAGTTACGTTATCTTAAAAAACAATTAAAACATAGCCAAAATCACAGTCATTATATCCATAAGACCCCGGAGGGGCAAAAAGAATATCATACAAAGTCAGGGGTTCGAGGATTTTCTTCCCCAACTCTGAGAAAACCAATCTAGTAGAGGTAGCCCCTATCCTATCCCTTGTGCTATCAATCTTCACGGTGGTATTCTTCTTCTTCTTTATCTTTGACAATGACGTATCTTGTGGTGAAATCTTCGTCTCAGGTTTGGCAGGCTGAAGACTCTGAACAGAGGCTTGTTTTGAAGCATTATGGATTTGATTCAATAATTTCTTGGATATTTTGCTCCAAACTACATTCCATCCATCTTTTCCAATATATGCAAAAGATTGTTTCAATGAATCCTGTATTTGGTTTAGGACCTTCTTGAGCTTGTCCCAAGTCGTACTCCATCCATCTTCTTAATATACAGATCAATCGAAGAGATTGGTTTGGCTGAAATCTCATTTATGGAACCTTTTTCAGGTTATTTTAAATATTCTTTCGCGATCGTTATATTCCCTTCTTTAAGATTCTTCTCGAGCCAATCCTTAAAGATGAAACATTCTCTTATAGTGTGCCCAAGAAATCTGTGGTATGGGCAATAATTTAGTTGATCTTTCTTGTCGACCTCTTCGGGTTTCTTTCGATTTGGTAGTCTCAACTCAGGCTTCTTCATCAAAATTTTGAACATTTTAGATATGGCTTCATCTTTGAAATAATACACCATTTTATGTTGTTCTGCCCAAGATATTCTCTTATTCCCTATTTGAGGTGATCCTTCTTGAGGTGGTCGCTGGTTGGACTGGCTACTCTGTTTCTGGGCATGCTGTGATGAAGATTGATGAGTATTTTCTGCATATATCTTCATTATTTGTTTCTCTCTAATGATAATCGTTATTTTCCTAACTTATTTTCAAATACTCTAGTTGCCTTGGACTTCTCATCAGAATCCATATGTTTCATTTCTTGTTGAAGACTGCTGGCTTTACTGAGTAGCTTCTCAAAGGATTTGATGGTGAGCTCCTTCAGCTATGAATGCTTTTGAGTAAGATCTTAATTGTGTGATGTTCCTTTAGCTGAGGTTCATACTTCATGCTAAGGTTTCTCCACCTCAAGATGTAATCCACCAAAGTCTCATTGAGCTTTTGCTTTTCAATCATGAGCTCTCCTATAGAGACATGGTGTTGCGATCCGACAAATCTTTTCATAAATAATTGTTCTAACTCGGCAAATCTCTTAACTGATCCATTGGGCAAGTCAGCATACTAATCAAAAGCAATCCCTGATAGGCTGCTGACAATCTGTTGGAAAAGTAAAGCTTTGTTACTCCTTGTATTTCCACAACAAGCTCAAAAAAGTGCTACATGTTGTCTGAGATTTCCATTCCCATCAAATATCTTAAACTGTGGGGTCACAGAACCCTTGGGGAAGGGTAAAACATCAAATTCTTCTAGGTAAGGCCTACTCTCTAAAATCAATGCACCACCCTTAGATTGGGTTAAGGCCTCCCGAACGTGCTCGACCATTTTCTTAAATTCCTTCTCTCACATGACGTTCGATGGAGATTCCTTCTTTGGTTGCTCATCCCTTTTTTTTTAGTCAACTTCTCTTCTTTCATCTGCAATATGTATCATATCTGGTTAGTTGATCTCTGGAGAAGCTAACTGTGGGGGTTGAGATTTTTCTTGAATTGTGGCCATAGCAGTCATGTCTACGAACATCTCTTCTATCTTTTTCTCCAATTGGCTGACTTGCTCATCCCTTAGGAGGATAGACCTACGCAGCTCATCTATGGTGTTCTCTTCAACGAGAGGTTGAGCCTCATGCACAAATATAGCAGCTCTAGTTTCAATAACATTAACATCCATGAAATCTTCTTCGAGGTAATCATTATAGTCAAAATCTTCATCATCATCAATGAAGACTCCATGTTCCTGAGCCAACCAAAAAATCTCGACCATGAGCTTTTAACTTTTCCTTTAATTATTGATTCTTAAATTTCCTTAAGATCTAGAGGACCTTGCTAGACCTCCTCCTCTTGTTCTTCCATCTCACTGGCAATTATTGCAACAATGTCAGATACTTTGGACTCTAGTTTCATCCCATGCTCTTGCCCTACGGGCTCACCAGACCATATCGGTATTAGTGATATGGTTCCAATAGTGTGAGGAATTCTTCGAGAGATTTTTAGAGTGGAGGGAAAGTGATAGATTTCATCCTCCTTGCTGTTTCGAAGAGGAATTCTATGTGTTGTAAGGAAAGGAAAAGATTCAGAGGAACTTCGAGGAGTGTTCTTATGGAGAAATTAGAGATAAGTTATTTACTTGTTGTAGTTTGTATGACTTTGAATTTATATATGAATTTTGATTTTTGTTGTGTTTTCCCCATGAGATGTGAGTAGTTTTCTCTGTCTTTCTCCTTGTCTCAAGATTTGTGAAATGATGATTTAAATTGGTGAGCCATGAAAATGTTTAAGAAATTGTGATGATCTTTTCACTTCGATCTTAATTTACTATCAATCTGACCAATTGATTTGTTAAAATATGTTGAGTTTTACAACTAAAGTGAAGATTACATCCGAGATTCAAGGAGGTCAAAGCCCTTGGAAGTTGGGTGCAAATAAATAGGGAAATAATATTATCGGGCGTAGAATTGGAGATTTTAGAGTGACAAACTAAAATATTCAATTCGGTCTTATCGTTTGGGTGCTGAAGTGTAGATGTTAGCCCTCGTGTGAGGGGAATGTGGGAGCTCCAAAGTGAGAGCTGATATCCTCCCAGCTTAGCCGCAGATTCAGTAAACAAGCGTAGGATTAGTCAATGTTCTTTATGCCTGGACCAAAGGGTAAAGAATAGGTATGCTCCTATTTGGTATGATATATTTTGAACCAATTCACTTTATCCATTCACTATAATTTCTTGACAAGGAGAATGATGCCTTCTTATATATTGAATATCACATTTAAACTCTCATTAGTATCATTCGTTATTTAATAGTTATTAAAATTATATTTTTTTTGCAATTGCCTATTAGTGACATATAAGCAAAGTGAACTTCGTTGTTGTGATTAAAGTATTATTTTTTCTAAAATCTTAGTTCGTAATTCTAAACCACTCCCTGTGGGATCGATATCTAGGACTACATTAGAGCCCTATATTACTTGAGTGATGCGTATACTTGTGTTGATAAGTGTGACTTTATAATTATTGAATATTTATTACGTCCATATTTATCTTATATTTTTAAGCATATATAAAGTCACGATCAAGTTTTTGGCGCATTTACCGAGAAGTGAGTGAGTAAAATCATGATTATAGTAACACAAATTAGGATTATTAGAAAATTTTTACTTGAATTGCAACTTATTTTTATATTTAGTTAATCATCTTCTGTGCAATGATTTCAAATTGTATGCGTAAATTTTGACCTGAAAATCTTATACCCTACGATTCAGAATTAGAAAGCTCTGTTATAAGGATTAGAAGATTAAGAAGAGAACCTAGAAATTCTGATACAATGGAAAACAACATGAAGAATCAAGGAATAGAGAATGAACACCAACCTAGACCCCCACGAGATTATGCAAATCCTACAACAGATGAAAATCACTGATCTATCCAAAATCCTGATGTAGCTGCTAATTCATTTGAGCATAAACTTGTTATTATCCAAATGGTAAAAAAAAATCAATTCTGAGGTACACCAGNTCCACATATTGGTCCTAACCTCTGACACTTAGTAGGTGAGGTCATTATAGGGGAACTCAAGATGAGTCACCCATAGGATTGCTTGACCTTAGGGTTGACCCTGGGTGT
The DNA here is from genome assembly GCA_002079205.1 of Phalaenopsis hybrid cultivar. Classification (NCBI taxonomy): domain Eukaryota; kingdom Viridiplantae; phylum Streptophyta; class Magnoliopsida; order Asparagales; family Orchidaceae; genus Phalaenopsis; species Phalaenopsis hybrid cultivar. The sequence goes on along the minus strand of JXCR01032297.1, from coordinate 7,227 downwards.
TGGTCTAGGGCCAAGGCATCACTTGCAATCACTTGCACTCACAATCACTCACTACCTCTAAACCTAGAATTTCTAGGCTTTGATCCCTTGATACTTTTGGGAGACTCATGTAGGTGGTCTCCTAAACCCATTAGCCTTGAGCTAGGGTTTGGCTAAGATCACTACATAGAGGACCCAAAATGGGGTTTTCATTGGTCCATGGCTTATTGATGGTGGTTGGTACCTCAACTCTACCAAGACACCCAACCTAGCCTTTTGCCCCTAAATTTCCCCAAATTACCTAGATACCTTTGGGACCCCAAATTTAGCCAAAATTTCTAAATCTAGCCAAAATTTCCAAATCTAGCCAAAATACCCAACTTGATTCAAAAATTATTTCAAACGACCTGAAAACACCCAAACTACACAAAATCACCAAAATTTTGCCAAATTACCAAAATACCCCTCCTTACCCCAAAATTCAAAAATTCTCAAAAAATTCCAAAAATTCCCAAAACCTCCCAAATATTCCCAATTTCATTTTCCTCAACTATCACATGACCCAATTTGGCCAATTTAATCATCTTTGATCAAAACCCTCAAATTACCCTTTAAAGACCCATATTTTCCCCAAATCACTCCAAATGTCCATCAATTTGATCCCAATCTCTCCAAATTTCAACCCCAAACTCAAATTCACTGTCAATATGACCAAAAACAAAACCAAAATAAAAACTAAAATCAACCAAGATGAAATTCACCTCCACAACATTCAAAATATAAAACTGCTCAAAATTTAATCACAAACATCACACAAAACTAAAATTGCACCTAAATTAAGATGTCTCTATCGGATGATCGGGAATTTCTCGGAGGAGGTAGACAACTTCAACTAAATTAATACGTCTCTATTGGAAGATCGGGAACCCCTCGGAGGAGGTAAATACGGTTGCTAACGAGGCTTCCCACGGTCTAAATGAAATTATGGAACTCATTAAGTTGAGTTTCGTAAGTTCATTTGCTAAATGAAAGTATGGAACTCATTAAGTTGAGTTTAGTAAATTCATTTGGACTAAGTGAATCCATGAAATTATGGAACTCATTAAGTTGAGTTTAGTACTTCAACCAAATTAAGACGTCTCTATCGGATGATCGGGAATCCCTCAGAGGAGGTAACCTACACTTCAACTAAATTAAAAGGTCTCTATTGGAAGATCGGGAACCCCTCGGAGGAGGTAACCTACGATGCTAACGAGGCTTCCCACGATCTAAATGAAATTATGGAACTCATTAAGTTGAGTTTAGTAAGTTTATTTGGACTAAGTGAATTCAATAGAAAATAGTGGTGCCGGAACGAGAGAATCGTGGGATCCTAATCANGTAAGTTTATTTGGACTAAGTGAATCCAATAGAAAATAGTGGTGCCGGAACGAGAGAACCGTGGGATCCTAATCGGTGTCATTCTAATCAAATTTAATATGCCCCCACAAAATTTAAAGAACTTCAACCATATGGCCACCTGATTTAACATCATAACTTGAAACACTTGAAAACTCAAACTCGTCGCGACAAGGAGCTTGGAGCTAGCATGGTGGGCAGCACGACCATCTTCAACAACAAAACTTGTCTTTCCCAGCTAAACCAATCTTCCTTCCTTAGACTTAAAAACAAAGCCATAAGACTTCTAGGTTGTCAGCTTATGCAACATATATCCTCATCTTATCTTTAGGCCTTCGTATAACCCTGCTATACAATATAATCCCTAACTCGTCTTAGGATTTGGAAGTTGTCGTTTGTCACGACCTAAATCCTCACATCTTCCAGGCTATTTGTGTGATCGTTTCACACAAATATAAGCCCTAACTAATAAATTGACAGGATAAAACACCTAAATGTTTCTCCTCAAAACTGAAGCCAAGCATTATGATAGCTTGGGAAGTCACCGGGGTTCTCCTCTGAACCCCTGACATCCCCTAGTTCTTCCTCTTTTGGACTCTACAACAAAATATTCTAAATTTGAACCAATCCCTTTTCACACCTCTACGTCCGAACTCATTGAAAAGTCCTACCCTTTGAAACTCCTTGAAGATAATATTTCTTGATTTTTATCGAGAGTCTTCTTAGGTGACTTTGGTCATTTAAGATGTAATTAACTATAGGGGTTTGCCTTATAGGAAGCATGTTCGAACCCAGCTTAATATAAACCTTATTTAATTTTTTATATTAAATAAGGGAACTTGTCGGCAAATTCAAATGTTTCGCATACCAAACGGATGTTATATATTCCTTAGTTTATTTGATCGAGCTTCATCCTTGTGTTTATCCTTCGGGATAGATACATGATTTAAGGTACATTGCTCTTTTATTTAAACTATAAAAAATATGGGGTCAGTTTGATTTCATATTTTTCTAAAACTAAATATATAGGTAAATTAAAGCGTCCTTCCGAAGAGGGCGACAGGACTTCTATTCCGGTGACCGACAGCTTCTTACGGGCAACTCTCCAACTAAAAATAGCGTTGATAAGGTCGTAAGGAGTAATGAGACCCAACTGCATCCAAACTACGTGAGAGGTAGGAGATCATGCATGGCTTTGACTCACACCTTGATGATGAATGGCATGAAGATCCAAACAGATGATCTTAGCAAAAAGGTGGATGGACTCTAGAAGGAGGAAATCACCATCCATTCAACGATCAAAGGTATGATGCTCTAATTAGAGGAATACTTAAGAGATCAAATGGATAATATGCGGTAGGATTTGATGGGGGAGCTCTAAGAGGTACAAAAAATCGATAAAGAAGAGATGAGTGGCACATGTGTTAGTTTGGAAGAAATGCGTGGAGGCATCCCACTATGCAAGAAGGCACCAGCAACACCCATCAGCCATAACATCTTTGAGTTAAGAGGATTGAAGTTCCAAATCCAAAGAGTT
>JXCR01032289.1:0-36175 GCA_002079205.1 Phalaenopsis hybrid cultivar | reverse complement strand
CTGGTTCGTTGAACGCTATTAAGTTTGATATATTGAAAGAATTACTGATGCCATAGACATCATATAAATTTACTACATATGCTTTTGGTTCAATTTTTTTCAAAATGTTGAAGGGACCAACACCTTTAGCATTTAACTTTTGAATGATCATAGATGAAAATCTTTTAGGCCGCATGAATCATGATATAATCTTAAAAAAAGAAAAAAAATGCTTGATATTTTTTGTGATATTCGGCTAGCATTTTATTTGATTGATTTAGTTTATTTGATCTTTAATACGTTTATATGTCACATTGACTTGCTGCACAAATTCATGGGCAAAGTTAGAAGTGCATTCATGCTTAAGAAAATATAGTGAATCTATTAAACTATAAAGCTTATTGTCATGACATGCTTTAAATGGACTTATTCTTATTGATCTATTTACTGAATTATTCTGTGCATATTCAGCTCTCAACAAATTGAAATCTCAGCACCTATTAGGCATCGAAGCAAATTTCTCAAGCTCTGGTTGACCGCTTCAAATTTGTTATCAATTAGTGGATGATAAGAAGAATAAAATTTTGTTTTTATTTCTATTAGATGCTATAGAGTTTTTCGAAAGTTTGAAGTAAAACGAACATAACAATAAAAATAATGTTGTTTCAAATATCATGTAATTTAATAATTTCATCATAAAAGTAAATGTGCTTTTGAGAGGCATGTGATATATTGGAACAATGAACAAAGTGATATATTTTAATAAGATTATCTACTAGCACAAAAATTAAATTATGCTTCTTAGTAGTTTTTGGAATAAAATGCATACTAATGTATTTCGTAGGGCGGTTAGACACGGGCAAAGGCATGTATAAGCTAGTATTTTGGGCACGTACCTTCGATAAGCCTACAACTAGCAACAATCCTTGATTCGATATGTTTTAAGCTTTGTCAATAAACCATATTTTTTATGGACCTAATGGTTTTGTCTTTATCAACATGACCTGNCATAAAAGTAAATGTGCTTTTGAGAGGCATGTGATATATTGGAACAATGAACAAAGTGATATATTTTAATAAAACTATCTACTAGCACAAAAATTAAATTATGCTTCTTAGTAGTTTTGGGAATAAAATGCATACTAATGTATTTCGTAGGGCGGTTAGACACGGGCAAAGGCATGTATAAGCTAGTATTTTGGGTACGTACCTTCGATAAGCCTACAACTAGCAACAATCCTTGATTTGATATGTTTTAAGCTTTGTCAATAAACCATATTTTTTATGAACCTAATGGTTTTGTCTTTATCAACGTGACCTACTAAACCTCCATAATGTCATTCCCAAATTAGAGAGTCTGTAAACGAGGTCTTGGATACATATGCCCCCTCCTCTAAATAATATTATCTTTAAGAGTATAATAATCTATAACTTCGGTAGGATTCTTAATAAGCTTATTATAAGTAATACCAAAATGTGGATATTCATTATATAACTAAAATGATGTATCAAATCCAAAAAATATGGCTAAAAGTGTTCGATGACTAAGAGAATCATCTACTTTAGTCTCTACTTCAGTTTTTTGCTTGAGGATAAACATAAAGCTTTGAAGGAATTCTACCCTTTTAGCGTGTTGATAGCTTAATTATCTTTGTGAGATGAGAAACTTAAGGGCTTCATGATTTGAGTCAAAGAAAAATTCTTGTGGTAATAAATAATGTCTTTGGTGCCTTAGAGTCTTGGCTAGAGCGCAAAATTTTTTTATCATACGTTGAATATTTTTTTTTCTAATTTTATTCAATTTCTCATTAAAAAAGACCACTGGTTTACGCTCGTAGCTTAAGACTTTACCTATATCTACACCAGAAGCATCACAAGATATTTCCTGGGGAATAGAGAAATTTGGCAAGCTCAATCCTTGTATTTGAGTTATACATCCTTTAATTTTTTTCTTAAAAGCCTTTGCAGCTGTAAGTGTCCACTTAAAAATTTTCTTTTTTAATACAATCTATAATCGGTGCAAGAATAGTACTAAATTCCTTAAATTATTTATAAAATGTTACTAACTCATGTGAACTTCTAACATCAAGCACTGCTTGTAGATAGGCCATTTTTTCAATAGCTTTCATTTTTTCATGCTCAACTCATACTCCATCTTTAGAGATTATAAACCCTAAAAAATTTACATAGTTAGTAAAAAATGCACATTTTTAAAGATTAACAAATAAAATGTGTTCTCTGAGTGCAAGACAAACTTACATAAGATGCTCAAGATGATCCTCTAGAGTCTTACTAAAAATTAGCATGTCACCAAAATATAACACTATATATTTCCCTAGGAATGGTAGTAAGATTTGAGTTATATTTCTCATAGAGGTGTTTAGTGCATTTGATAAACAAAAATTCATAACAAGCCACTCATAAAGGCCATTCCTAGTTTTAAATGTTGTTTTCCACTCACCCATTGGACTTATCCCAACTTCAATGTATCCAATTTTTTGATCAATTTTAGGAAAGATTATTACACATTTATGTGATCTAATAGATCTTCTAATGTTGGGATTTGTAAATATGTACTAAATTATTATTTTATTGATGAAATGATTATCAATACACATTTTGTAAGTGCCATCCTTCTTTGGAGTGAGAACCTCAAAACATCACCCGGACTAATATTTTTTCGTAATAAAATATTTGTTCAATTGGTCCTGAACTTATTTGGCTAACTCTCGATACTCAGGTGTTTATTCTATAATGCGGCAAGTTTGATAGAGTGGCCTTTGGGATCAAATCTATCGCATGTTGAATGTCATACATAAGTGGTAAGCTATTTGGCTAATCCTCTTTAAATACTTCCTTAAATTCTATTAATATAGATTCAATTGTAGGCGGAATAGCTAATTTAACATCTTTAGTTTTACGTCCTTGGACTATTACAACCTATATGAAGATCCATTAACAAATTCTCTTTCTACTTCTTGTGATATTAACTTTAAGATATTTTATTGTTCTTCATCCTATTTGATTTTTTGCTTTAGTGGTAGGTAGTATGTCCTTTTTCAGGTGGAGATGGATATAATGTAATTTTCTTTCCCTCATAAGTGAAGACACAGGTGTTGGCCTTTGCTGTCGGCGTGACTTCTTTATCAAATAACCAGGGTGACCTAGAATCACATTTTCTACTTTCATAGGTATAATATCACATAAAATATTCTCGGAGTAAGAATTAAATTTGATGTACACTAGACAACATTTTTTTAGAGGGATTTATGAGTTGTTAATCGGAGATGCACTATAAGCTTGGGGTGATCCATTGAAATTTATTTGAGGTGAGTTGCATTATCTATAGATATTGCTTGTATACAAGTACCATTAGCTATCACTATTTTACAAATATTTTCTCCTATTTTAATAAAATTGTGAAAGATTGTCGTACACATCAAATTGCTTACCTTAGGTTGTGCAAAGATGCATTTAACAACAACTAAAGATTCATGATATTGTGAGTTTCTATATTAATATTCAACTTCTGATGCTGCCTCAGGAATAGAGTGTTCAAGGTCAACTCCATTAGTTCAGTTTAAGATTAGTTTACCTTCCTCAATATACGCTGGCTTGGTTGGATATGTTGTAGCAACATGTCTTTGTCATATACAGTTAAAACATTGAACTTTTGACCCTTCTATAGTTTGTGGATGGATTGATGCGTACTTCCTTGTTTGGGAGCTGGAAGTACAGATAAAGTGGAATAGAACTAGATAGTGGGATGGAGCTTGAGGAAGCACTACCACGGTTATTTCATGGTACTGGTTGAGTAATAAATGTAAAATATTTAAGAAATACTGATGGCCTTTGAAAACATTCATAATCTCTTACAGTTCTATAGGCTGACTTGAGGGTATCAACCTCTCTTAGGTATAACTCTCTTTAATTATTCTCATGTAAACCTGCTCTAAATTGTGATGGTATAACAATACTGTCTTTCTCTACTCCACAACTTATTAAGTACTCTCAAATCTAGTAATATATTTAGATACATAATTTTCTCATTGGGTAAGTCATTGTCATTGATCTAGGAGTTGTTCATGGTATGATAATGGTATATACTTTTCTCCTAGGCGAACTTTCAACTCTCTCTATATGCTTATTTGTGTTAAACCTCTTAAATATTAAGTTTCATGATTTTGAATGTAAAGACGAGCTTGAGATGTAAGTTTCATCTTCAAATACTCAACTTTCTCATCTTCACTACCAATTAAAATATTGATTTATGCCTGATTCCCATTTTAAGTGGCTTTAGGGTCTAGTCTCCCATCAAAGGTTGGAGATTCAACCTTGATAGCTCTACGAACTCAATCATCATCAGCTTGAGGGATAGGCTTATGTGGACGGGTTTCGGATGCCTCCTTGGTTTTGATTAATTTTCAAATCTGTGTTCAGATGCATTGTAATCAATATGGTTTATCTCTTCTACACCAGTTAATCAGTTGTCTATTGCTTCTAATCTGGTTAAAATATCCTTGAAAGTTTATTGAAATTGGTTCATGTTGGTCATGTGTGTCATATGTGTTTGGTAAAATCTATTTGAGAATGTGAGCATACACAAGGCAATGCTTAAAATAAAGGACACCCTTTCTCTCTCTCTTTGTTTCTCTTTTTTTTTTTTTTAACAATAATGCATGAGTGATGCCTAAAAATGAAAAATTTAAAGAGCAAAGGAAAACATAAAATACTTAAAATTAATATTGTTTCTTATGAGCTAACCATAACAATAATGTCAGTCACTCCTTGAACCCATGTAAGATTGTGTGATCATTTGAATCGATCCAAAGTGAAATGGCTGCCATATTTTAATCGAAACTAGAATATATGACCAAACTGTTATGAGAGCTATAATAATGACGTATTTGGTTATTTTGAATCGATCCAAAGTCAAAGAACTTGGTTTCCTTTTAGACTAAATTCAACTACACGCCTTTTAAAGAGCCAATGCAATAAGCCTTGTCACGTTCCTAAGCCAAATGATGAGAAAACTAGTTCAATAAAAAAATTTGGCCGTTTTGAAAGTCAAAGAGTTTAGTCGCGTTCTAGACCAAGCTAAAATGTTTGACATTTATAGCCTAGTTATGTTTTCAATTTAATTAGGTTTTAATTTGTGCCAAAAAATAAGCTAGATAGAAAGAAATAAATGGTATAAAAGTATAAATGATGAGAAAGCCAAAAGAATGATATGGTGTTCAAATGCCTAGACTAGATCGCGCTCTAAAACCAATTGATGTAGACATGACTCTTATAAATTTTATACTATTTAAGAACAACTTTGCTTTCAGTAATATTAAAATGATAAAGAAGAAAAATGGATATCCGTCAAAAATACAAGAGACATGTAATCAATGATGGTTCGTTGATAANCTAGACTAGATCGCGCTCTAAAACCAATTGATGTAGACATGACTCTTATAAATTTTATACTATTTAAGAACAGCTTTGCTTTCAGTAATATTAAAATGATAAAGAACAAAAATGGATATCCGTAAAAAATACAAGAGACATGTAATCAATGATGGTTCGTTGATATGACAACCTGTAAAACTAGAAGTTACAATAATGCGAAGTTGAAGTGCGACTACATGTGTGCAGCCCGTCTTTTGCTTGTGCGATCGACAAAAAGAAAACTTGAAGGAGAAATCCAAGCAAAGCGTCAAGGTCGAAGGATTGAAGCTTTCAGATTTTCATTGACTGCCAGTGCCAAGGCTCAAGGCCGAAGGCTCGAAGTCTTTGGAGCCTTTGGTTTCTTCGATTGCCAACACCAAGATCAAATGCTGGAAGCCTTTACATTTCTGTCAAGCACTAGGAAAGATATTTTTCCTATGCAGATCACATCCTTATCTTCAGTATTTCTCCTATTTGATTTTTAGTTTTTTTACTTTTTAGCTTTTAGGGTTTATTCTTTTCACCTTTTTCCCTATCCTAAGTCGCAGGTTGTGCAGCTTCGAACACTTGTTCAAGTTCACTGGCTTGAGTCTTATCTTGTTTTTGTTGGAGTTTTATTATTTTTGAAGTTTTTGATGTTTAATCTCTTGTTCTTCTGGTTGATATAGTTCTAGTACTACTCCTTTCTCTTCTGTTCAGTGTTTATTCTTCTGTAAATTCTAGCATTTCCTTAAATTTTCTTAATATTTGTTTTCTGTTTCTAATTTTTGAAGATACAGTGATAATTCATTTGGTTTCAATGAATGACTCTCTTGTTTTGATAGCCTCTATATTAAAATTTTTCAATTCGAGATCTTCATGTTCCTTGAATCGATGAAGCTATTATTTTAGTTCTGGCTACTTTTTAGATTTGGATTTCTCATATATTTGCATTGTTGTTAGTTTTTTGTATTCCTGCTCTTCTTGCTCTGGTTTTTGTCTCTATTCTTTCATTTCTTTTGATTTAATCAGATGTTTAATTTCCATTACCTGATCAGGTTATTGTATATCTTTGCATTTTAAATCAGAGATATTCTTTTGCTGCANTGTTAGTTTTTTGTATTCCTGCTCTTCTTGCTCTGGTTTTTGTCTCTATTCTTTCATTTCTTTTGATTTAATTAGATGTTTAATTTCCATTACCTGATCAGGTTATTGTATATCTTTGCATTTTGAATCAGAGATATTCTTTTGCTGCGTGCATCTTGTCAGTAGTTTGTTGCATTTCTAATCATGTTTAACCAATATAGTTTGTAGGTTAAACGGGTCATGTTCGGGTTAGCCGTGCTTAAGTCGAGTCAGTTTCGAGTTTTGATTTTAAACACCTATATTATTCAGGTCGGACCTATTCGTGTCGTGTCAGTTTCAGGTCGAATCTGAACCCAACCCACTGACCCAAATTGACACCCATAATACTAAAGACAATCAGCCACTTGAAGCATAAGCAGACAATGTACAGGCAATTGAAACAAAGAAAATGNCCCACTGACCCAAATTGACACCCATAATACTAAAGACAATCAGTCACTTGAAGCATAAGCAGACAATGTACATGCAATTGAAACAAAGAAAATGTCAAAATTTAAGAAAAGAGAACAAGTATTTGGTTCTTAAGAACCTTAATAAATTGTTAATGGCATCTCATTGCTTGGACATCACCATCTCTCCTTTCAAAGTCCGATCGAATCTTCATGATAGAAATTTTTTCATTTAAGCTCGCACAAGCATTTTACTTGAACATGAATTAAACATATTTCATATAACTAGTATTGTTGTTGCATGGATGATGGCCACCCACTATATAGGATGCTAATGACTAAAAGACAAATGAATACATGATGCATGATTTTTAAATTTTATACGTTAAAAAATTTTGAGCCAGTCCATTTGTTCGCCTAAATAAAGATAAAAAAGTTTTTCTATGATAACTTTTGATCTAGGTTGAGATGTTAATTAGACATTTGTCGAACATCTTCATAGCTTTCCAATAAGCCTAAGAACTACTCAAACGGATTATTGAGTTGGTAGGTATGATCAAAATGTAGAAGCTACACAATTGAGTGAAGATTTGAAAACCTTCTAAACCGAAATTGGAGAAACTAAATAAAATCATTAAACGTCGACCATTTGATGATCCGATTAGAAAAGTATATGTTTTAGATTCGACTTATGTTAAGAAAGACAGAGGTAGATCTAGGATGACTTGGGCATATTATATAAAAAATGATATTAAGTTATTAGAATTAAAAGAAATATGACACTAAATAGGTCACAATGGAGAAAAATGATTCATGTTGCCGACCCCACTTAGTGGGATAAAGGTTTTGTTGTTGTTGTTGTTATATAGATATGGGTACGGATTAGAATGATTTGATGAAATTCTTTGACCCTTAAGGTGTCCACACCATCTTTACAATCAAATTGTAATTGACATTTTATCTCCTACTTCAAACTTAATTAGTCTCTTATGTTAATCAACATAATATTGTATTTTTCATAAATTATTGTTTTATTGAATTATAAAAATTATCAATGTTTTGGAAAATTTTTGTCAGTTTTTATTGAATTATAAAAAGATGAATGTTTTGGATAAGTGATGATACTAATTGGCTTGCTCTATATGGTTGTTTACAATCATTTGAAGTTAATGATAACAAAGATGCTATTAAATTTACTAAATTTGTTGGCTTCCTAACATCATATCTAGTAACAATGTGGAAAGGGGTCACGCCAGTTGGCCTATTGATGGAACTGTTATGCACTAACTCACCATTGTCAATGTGTGATTCCAACCTACAATGTGGTCTTTCATGAGGCACCTAGGAATATCACCTATTTATCTATTAACAGAAGTCAAAGAGTACGTTTGGGGCGGCAGTGTGATGGCTGTGTGGTGCCTTATCAGAATTTTTCCTGTCCAGGGTTCTCAAAAAGCTGCAGCTAAAAATTGTATTTTCTCACCATACCTGATTGCCTGCGTTGGCTGTTAGAAAGGTGCGGTCAGACTTTTAAATTTTTTTTTTTCATAATTTTGAACAACTTCTTAAGCAATTTCACAACTGCTTCTTCAAACAACTACAAGTGTCCCAAACTGACCCTAAGAGTGGTAAGAAATAAATAAAATGATTTTTGGGCCTAACTTTTCTCATGAAGTCTCTGTCGATCGTTTTAATTTTCTGGTTTGGAAAAGAGATAATTTTGTAGATACGAAAATAGCTTAAATATAAATATGTGATTTTGATTTTTTTTCAAAGTAATATATATAAATTTTAATTTTTGAAAAGAGATGAGACCAAACGGGTCTCACATTTTGAATAGTTTGGATGACTGAGCACAATACCACAAGTAATACACTTATCCCGAAGAATAAACATATCACTTGTAGTAGACTCAATCACCTAAACTAAATAATTTGTGACATCCGTTTGGTCTGCGAAACATTTTTATATGAGGTCAACAAGTTCCCCTATCTAATATAAAGATTAGATAGAGTTTATTTTACCTGGGTTTCAAGTTCCCTATAGAGCCAAACACTTATAGTTAATTACATCTTAAATGACCGGGGTCACTTAAGAAAACTCTCGATTAAGATCAGTGGTTTTGTCTTTAAGATTTCAAAGTTTAAGTTTCCACGATTGGACATGGGAAAATCAAATGGGAGTAGCTCAAACAAGAACAATTATTTTAAGAAATTCAAAGGAATGAAGAGTAGGGAATATCAGAGATCCACGGAAAACCCTGGTGATATCCCAACTATTCTATTGTTTGGCTTTATATTTTTAAAATGATGTTATTTTATGTTTAATCCTGCAATTTATTTAGAATTTAAGACCTATATTCGCACGATATTCGATCGTGCAAATGACCTAAAAAGATAGGAGGATTTACACTGTACCGTATAATAACCTCATAATCCTAAAGTGTTAGGATTTATAATTGCATAATAGGGTTATGCAAAAACCTAAAAGTGATATGTGAGGGTTTACGCTGCGCTAGGCAAACCACATCGAAATTCTATGGGTTATTCAAACTAAAGAAAGTAATTAGTGATATGAATGTGTTTTGACGTTGCTCTTTTGAATGTTCTCGTCGTGCTACTCACGGTGTTTTCTCCAAGCTCCCCTTCATAGCACCTTCGGGTTTGATAGTAGTTTTAAAGGGGTACATGCGATCATTAGATTTTCCTACGCTAAGGTATAGTGTGTAACAAAATAATAAAGCATGCAGTATAAAAAAAAAGAACAATAGAATGTACAGTAAAGAAAATAAACAGTATAGTATGCTATATAAAAGAAAAGAACAGTAGAATGCNAGGTATAGTGTGTAACAAAATAATAAAGCATGCAGTATAAAAAAAAAGAACAATAGAATGTACAGTAAAGAAGATAAACAGTATAGTATGCTATATAAAAGAAAAGAACAGTAGAATGTACAGTAAAAAAAGAAGAACAATATAGTATGCTGTGAAGTAAAATACTGTAATGTAAATCAAATATGTATATCTAGGAGGTCTGCTGCTTCTTTAAGCGAGCTAGTATTTATTGCATAAATAAAAGAAACATTTCCTGAAAAACTCGAGAAAATCGATAAATGACCCACGACGAAAAACTCGGGAAAAAAATCAATAAATGACAATTCCAAGAAAATTATCAAAATCACGGGAAGATCNATATGTATATCTAGGAGGTCTGCTGCTTCTTTAAGCGAGCTAGTATTTATTGCATAAATAAAAGAAACATTTTCTGAAAAACTCGAGAAAATCGATAAATGACCCACGACGAAAAACTCGGGAAAAAAATCGATAAATGACAATTCCAAGAAAATTATCAAAATCACGGGAAGATTCCGGAAAAAAGATCGCGAGTGCTTTGCCGAAAAATTCCAACAAAACATACGAAAAAAAATCCGAAAAGAGGGGACCGCAAGCACTCGGGTCAGGGCTAGACTCAAATTTAATATATTTGTACTCGAGGGACGTCGAAGACTACTATCGGTCATCTGGATGTATAAAACTCGCTACTCTTTAGCCCGGTACTAGTAACCAACAAGTGGATNCGCAAGCACTCGGGTCAGGGCTAGACTCAAATTTAATATATTTGTACTCGAGGGACGTCGAAGACTACTATCAGTCATCTGGATGTATAAAACTCGCTACTCTTTAGCCCGGTACTAGTAACCAACAAGTGGACAATCAATTTGTAACACATTTAAAATTTATATTTTAGCACCTACATGAATTTCAGGCTTACAGAAAGGAAGTTGTATCAATTTTGTAGTAAAATATTTTTTTATAAATATTGTATCTGTTTCTTATCATGTTTTGTTCTTATCAGTTTTAAAAAAAATTACGATTGTCCACGAGTGATTACGCCGTCGGGCGTAGGACCGCCGACAACTTAAGAAAGTACGGGTCTCCCGCTAGTCTTGTGTCGGTGAATGATACTATCATCCTATAGTTTATCGGGTCCTGATATTGTATGATGGAATATCATTCTGCTCTACCACTGGCGTGCCTTTGTCATCATCGCCATAAGCCCCAAAACAAAACCGATCTAATTGCGACATTGTTTGATGGTTTCATATATAATAAAATGCTATATATGAACACTTATGTGTCAGAAATAAACACTGAAAATCGAACCAAGAAGTAAGGAAAAAAAATTAAAAATGAGGATGAGAGAGAGGAGGAACTGATCCACCCAAAAGATCGAAAGGATGAAGGGTGGAGTAAACTTCAAAACTGTGACAAAAAGAGAGCCCAAGATCTTTGAATCAATCCAAGAAGGATATCATTTTCTCAAATTTTATAAATGGATCAACCCAAGAAGGTTATCTCTTTCAATTTTTANAGAGGAGGAACTGATCCACCCAAAAGATCGAAAGGATGAAGGGTGGAGCAAACCTCAAAACTGTGACAAAAAGAGAGCCAAAGATCTTTGAATCAATCCAAGAAGGATATCATTTTCTTAAATTTTATAAATGGATCAACCCAAGAAGGGTATCTCTTTCAAATTTTGTTTCAAATAGGTCGAAACGGGCCTAAAACTAATGTAACAATTATATCCACGGCTCCAACACCTATATGTACTCACACACCCCAACCTGAACCGAAATGTGACATTTATGTTATCCAAATTTTAATGTTGAATCTCTAAACACTTTTTCAAATGACAATTTTATAAGCTTTCAAACTNTGTTATCCAAATTTTAATGTTGAATCTCTAAACACTTTTTCAAATGACAATTTTATAAGCTTTCAAACTCTTTATGAATTTGTTTCATATCAACTTTATGATTTCCCAAAATAAAGCTATAAAAGCCTTTCATATTTCACTAAACAAAGGAGAATAATCCATAGGGGGCAACCTTCTAGCCTTCCAGAAAATCGTGCCAAAATCAAAATCATTTAATTCCAAGCTTCATTAAAAAAAATACTTTTCATATCATATAAACATGAAATTATCCCGATAAAACCATATAAATGCTCATAACCAAGGGCAATAGAGANTATCATATAAACATGAAATTATCCCGATAAAACCATATAAATGCTCATAACCAAGGGCAATAGAGAGGGACAACCACCAGCCCAACTTATCTCATGAAGAGATTACAAGGTAAGGCTCACGGGTAGGGGCAACAAGAGGAAGGCCACCGCACATTTAAGCTCATGGGTAGGGCTAAGAAAGAGAAAGCCACCACAGAATAAGCCCACGGGTAAGGGCAGCAAGAGGAAGACCACAAGGGCAGCAAACACAAGGTAAGGCTCACGACCAAGGCAGCAGGAAGGAGGCCATCATCACTTAAGCTTGAACCAACCATTTTCAACATAAAAGAGCCACTAAAGAAAGCTCACAACCAGAGGAAATGAGAAGAAAGGTGAGTCCCAAACCAATCACAACACAAAACACAACAGTAAGGCTCACGGCCTAGGGCAGAGAGGAGAAAACCAAGCCCCAAACCTAGCATAGAACATCCAAACAGGACAAAAAGAAACCAACTAAGTTGCTCACGGNGAGGAAGACCACAAGGGCAGCAAACACAAGGTAAGGCTCACGACCAAGGCAGCAGGAAGGAGGCCATCATCATTTAAGCTTGAACCAACCATTTTCAACATAAAAGAGCCACTAAAGAAAGCTCACAACAAGAGGAAATGAGAAGAAAGGTAAGTCCCAAACCAATCACAACACATACCACAACAGTAAGGCTCACGGCCTAGGGCAGAGAGGAGAAAACCAAGCCCCAAACCCAGCATAGAACATCCAAACAGGACAAAAAGAAACCAACTAGGTTGCTCACGANTCACAATGGAGAAAAATGATTCATGTTGCCGACCCCACTTAGTGGGATAAAGGTTTTGTTGTTGTTGTTGTTGTTGTTATATAGTTATGGGTACAGATTAGAATGATTTGATGAAATTCTTTGACCCTTAAGGTGTCCACACCATCTTTACAATCAAATTGTAATTGACATTTTATCTCCTACTTCAAACTTAATTAGTCTCTTATGTTAATCAACATAATATTGTCTTTTTCATAAATTATTGTTTTATTGAATTATAAAAATTATCAATGTTTTGGAAATTTTTTGTCAGTTTTTATTGAATTATAAAAAGATGAATGTTTTGGATAAGTGATGATACTAATTGGCTTGCTCTATATGGTTGTTTACAATCATTTGAAGTTAATGATAACAATGATGCTATTAAATTTACTAAATTTGTTGGCTTCCTAACATCATATCTAGTAACAATGTGGAAAGGGGTCACGCCAGTTGGTCTATTGATGGAACTGTTATGCACTAACTCACCATTGTCAATGTGTGATTCCAACCTACAATGTGGTCTTTCATGAGGCACCTAGGAATATCACCTATTTATCTATTAACAGAAGTCTAAGAGTACGTTTAGGGCGGCAGTGTGATGGCTGTGTGGTGCCTTATCAGAATTTTTCCTGTCCAGGGTTCTCAAAAAGCTGCAGCTAAAAATTGTATTTTCTCACCATACCTGATTGCCTGCGTTGGCTGTTAGAAAGGTGCGGTCTGACTTCTAAATTTTTTTTTTTCATAATTTTGAACAACTTCTTAAGCAATTTCACAACTGCTTCTTCAAACAACTACAAGTGTCCCAAACTGACCCTAAGAGTGGTAAGAAATAGATAAAATGATTTTTGGGCCTAACTTTTCTCATGAAGTCTCTGTCGATCGNTAAGCAATTTCACAACTGCTTCTTCAAACAACTACAAGTGTCCCAAACTGACCCTAAGAGTGGTAAGAAATAAATAAAATGATTTTTGGGCCTAACTTTTCTCATGAAGTCTCTGTCGATCGTTTTAATTTTCTGGTTTGGAAAAGAGATAATTTTGTAGATACGAAAATAGCTTAAATATAAATATGTGATTTTGANGGTTTGGAAAAGAGATAATTTTGTAGATATGAAAATAGCTTAAATATAAATATGTGATTTTGATTTTTTTTCAAAGTAATATATATAAATTTTAATTTTTGAAAAGAGATGAGACCAAACGGGTCTCACATTTTGAATAGTTTGGATGACTGAGCACAATACCACAAGTAATACACTTATCCCGAAGAATAAACATATCACTTGTAGTAGACTCAATCACCTAAACTAAATAATTTGTGACATCCGTTTGGTCTGCGAAACATTTTTATATGAGGTCAACAAGTTCCCCTATCTAATATAAAGATTAGATAGAGTTTATTTTACCTGGGTTTCAAGTTCCCTATAGAGCCAAACACTTATAGTTAATTACATCTTAAATGACCGGGGTCACTTAAGAAAACTCTCGATTAAGATCAGTGGTTTTGTCTTTAAGATTTCAAAGTTTAAGTTTTCACGATTGGACATGGAAAAATCAAATGGGAGTAGCTCAAACAAGAACAATTATTTTAAGAAATCCAAAGGAATGAAGAGTAGGGAATATCACAGATCCACGGAAAACCCTGGTGATATCCCAACTATTCTATTGTTTGGCTTTATATTTTTAAAATGATGTTATTTTATGTTTAATCCTGCAATTTATTTAGAATTTAAGACCTATATTCGCACGATATTCGATCGTGCAAATGACCTAAAAAGATAGGAGGATTTACATTGTACCATATAATAACCTCATAATCCTAAAGTGTTAGGATTTATAATTGCATAATAGGGTTATGCAAAAACCTAAAAGTGATATGTGAGGGTTTACGCTGCGCTAGGCAAACCACATCGAAATTCTATGGGTTATTCAAACTAAAGAAAGTAATTAGTGATATGAATGTGTTTTGACGTTGCTCTTTTGAATGTTCTCGTCGTGCTACTCACGGTGTTTTCTCCAAGCTCCCCTTCATAGCACCTTCGGGTTTGATAGTAGTTTTAAAGGGGTACATGCGATCATTAGATTTTCCTACGCTAAGGTATAGTGTGTAACAAAATAATAAAGCATGCAGTATAAAAAAAAAGAACAATAGAATGTACAGTAAAGAAGATAAACAGTATAGTATGCTATATAAAAGAAAAGAACAGTAGAATGCACAGTAAAAAAAGAAGAACAATATAGTATGCTGTGAAGTAAAATACTGTAATGTAAATCAAATATGTATATCTAGGAGGTCTGCTGCTTCTTTAAGCGAGCTAGTATTTATTGCATAAATAAAAGAAACATTTTCTGAAAAACTCGAGAAAATCGATAAATGACCCACGACGAAAAACTCGGGAAAAAAATCGATAAATGACAATTCCAAGAAAATTATCAAAATCACGGGAAGATTCCGGAAAAAAGATCGCGAGTGCTTTGCCGAAAAATTCCAACAAAACATACGAAAAAAAATCCGAAAAGAGGGGACCGCAAGCACTCGGGTCAGGGCTAGACTCAAATTTAATATATTTGTACTCGAGGGACGTCGAAGACTACTATCAGTCATCTGGATGTATAAAACTCGCTACTCTTTAGCCCGGTACTAGTAACCAACAAGTGGACAATCAATTTGTAACACATTTAAAATTTATATTTTAGCACCTACATGAATTTCAGGCTTACAGAAAGGAAGTTGTATCAATTTTGTAGTAAAATATTTTTTTATAAATATTGTATCTGTTTCTTATCATGTTTTGTTCTTATCAGTTTTAAAAAAAATTACGATTGTCCACGAGTGATTACGCCGTCGGGCGTAGGACCGCCGACAACTTAAGAAAGTACGGGTCTCCCGCTAGTCTTGTGTCGGTGAATGATACTATCATCCTATAGTTTATCGGGTCCTGATATCGTATGATGGAATATTATTCTGCTCTACCACTGGCGTGCCTTTGTCATCATCGCCATAAGCCCCAAAACAAAACCGATCTAATTGCGACATTGTTTGATGGTTTCATATATAATAAAATGCTATATATGAACACTTATGTGTCAGAAATAAACACTGAAAATCGAACCAAGAAGTAAGGAAAAAAAATTAAAAATGAGGATGAGAGAGAGGAGGAACTGATCCACCCAAAAGATCGAAAGGATGAAGGGTGGAGCAAACCTCAAAACTGTGACAAAAAGAGAGCCAAAGATCTTTGAATCAATCCAAGAAGGATATCATTTTCTTAAATTTTATAAATGGATCAACCCAAGAAGGGTATCTCTTTCAAATTTTGTTTCAAATAGGTCGAAACGGGCCTAAAACTAATGTAACAATTATATCCACGGCTCCAACACCTATATGTACTCACACACCCCAACCTGAACCGAAATGTGACATTTATGTTATCCAAATTTTAATGTTGAATCTCTAAACACTTTTTCAAATGACAATTTTATAAGCTTTCAAACTCTTCATGAATTTGTTTCATATCAACTTTATGATTTCCCAAAATAAAGCTATAAAAGCCTTTCATATTTCACTAAACAAAGGAGAATAATCCATAGGGAGCAACCTTCTAGCCTTCCAGAAAATCGTGCCAAAATCAAAATCATTTAATTCCAAGCTTCATTAAAAAAAATACTTTTCATATCATATAAACATGAAATTATCCCGATAAAACCATATAAATGCTCATAACCAAGGGCAATAGAGAGGGACAACCACCAGCCCAACTTATCTCATGAAGAGATTACAAGGTAAGGCTCACGGGTAGGGGCAACAAGAGGAAGGCCACCGCACATTTAAGCTCATGGGTAGGGCTAAGAAAGAGAAAGCCACCACAGAATAAGCCCACGGGTAAGGGCAGCAAGAGGAAGACCACAAGGGCAGCAAACACAAGGTAAGGCTCACGACCAAGGCAGCAGGAAGGAGGCCATCATCACTTAAGCTTGAACCAACCATTTTCAACATAAAAGAGCCACTAAAGAAAGCTCACAACCAGAGGAAATGAGAAGAAAGGTGAGTCCCAAACCAATCACAACACAAAACACAACAGTAAGGCTCACGGCCTAGGGCAGAGAGGAGAAAACCAAGCCCCAAACCTAGCATAGAACATCCAAACAGGACAAAAAGAAACCAACTAAGTTGCTCACGGTTAAAGGCAGCAGACCAAAACCACTAAACAGGCTTCATGACAAAGGGAAATGTCACCACAAATATTACCATTGTGCTCCTTTAATATACATAAGAGAGTGAATGGACAAACTCACATAAACTATCTAGATTGAAACAATTCTCATTAAATAAGACATGATAATGAGTTGGTCTGCTCATATCAAACATTTTCACATAGAAGTAGATATTGAAATCATGAATTTTGGGATGACAAACTTGATTACCAATAAAAATCTCAGGAGAGACGTTAAAGAAGAGCCTCTAACGAAACTGTGTCCAGCAAAGGGGCAAACCGAGCCCAACAAGAAGGGCAAGACAAGGATCCAAAACAGACACATTTGAGCTCAACAAAGAGGCANTCACATAGAAGTAGATATTGAAATCATGAATTTTGGGATGACAAACTTGATTACCAATAAAAATCTCAGGAGAGACGTTAAAGAAGAGCCTCTAACGAAACTGTGTCCAGCAAAGGGGCAAACCGAGCCCAACAAGAAGGGAAAGACAAGGATCCAAAACAGACACATCTGAGCTCAACAAAGAGGCAAAAAAAACTAACTGTAACAGGTAAACGTGAGCCCAGCAGAGGAGCAAGAACAAAAAGAATACCTCCAGCTATAATTCAATTCCAAAAGAGCCAGAATCAAACCCAACCAAATGGTAGAACAAAGAAAACATTTCCAACATTTATCCATTCAAAAAAAAAAAAACAAAAAAAACGAACTCAACAAAATGGGAAAACAGAGAATAATTTCCAGC
Source organism: Phalaenopsis hybrid cultivar (assembly GCA_002079205.1). Classification (NCBI taxonomy): domain Eukaryota; kingdom Viridiplantae; phylum Streptophyta; class Magnoliopsida; order Asparagales; family Orchidaceae; genus Phalaenopsis; species Phalaenopsis hybrid cultivar. The sequence continues at coordinate 18,445 of JXCR01032289.1, read as the reverse complement.
ATTCATTCATTCCAAAAGAAAAAAAAAACGAGCTCGCCAAATGGGCCAAAACAGAGAAACATCTTTTTAGCTATAATTTTCAACATAACATAGTCAAAACCAAACCGATCACATGGGCAAATCAGGCCTAGCATAGGGGCAAACCGAACCCAAGCCTCAGGCCAAACCGAACCCACAAGAAAGGCAAAATAGGGCAAAAATTCTCAGCTAGCATTCAATCCAAAATGAAGCCAAAAACTGAACTCATCCATATGGGAAAAAACAGAGAAACATTTCCAACATAGACTCAATCCCAAAAGAGCCAAACTGTGCCCATCAAATGGGTCCAAACGGGGTAGAACTTCCAGCATTTATTTGTACAGGAATAACAATAATAAAAAAAACATCAACATTTCATTTCCAACTTGAATTCTAGATGAGCAAATATCATTTCAAAGTTCATATTCATGATTTCGCATGTATTTCGAGAAGAAAAGAAATGCAAGCTATCTTTTTCCCCTAAAAAATCATCCTTCCTTTAACAATAATTTGATTCAACAAGGAGAAAAGAGAAAAAAAAAGCCCACAATTTCCAGCATATAGGCATAGGAATAATAAAAGTTTAAGAAGAAGATTCGCATATGACAATAGATCGAAACATGTTTTCCCTGAACTGTTATTTTCAACTAAACAGCATAGAACTTCTAAATCAGATCCAATAAAAGTATTAAAGGCCAATCTTTGATATCAATGCCGTTACGAAATACCAGTTAAGACAAATCAAAGCCTTATGCATGCATTCCCTATTTTAACATTTCCAACATGTGTCGAGCAGGGCAATAAAATAGAGAAGAGAAGGAAGAAATACTTTGCTTGAGATTTCCTACAAGAAAAACACAGAAAAAGGGCACCAAGCTTTCAAACGCCCAACACACAAGGACCTAGTCGAAAGAGAACTTCAGCAGAGCCTCTCTTCCTAAAGGCTTCGAGAAACAACAACCAACGAGTGCTCCAAACTCCCAGCACACGAGAACATAGCCAAGAAGAAATTTCGGCAGAACTTCTCATCCTAAAGCTTCAGACAACAAAAACCTCAACCTCTCTTTTTCTCAAAAAAAAATTCAACAACCCAAAGCAGTACTCTATGAAGTNTCTCATCCTAAAGCTTCAGACAACAAAAACCTCAACCTCTCTTTTTCTCAAAAAAAAATTCAACAACCCAAAACAGTACTCTAGGATGCTTTTTTATATGCAGAGATGAGAGGGGGACCGCCATCACCAGCCTCACTGGTAATCGAATCAAATAACGAGGAAAGAATCACCACAATAAAGAGGGAAACGGTAAAACCTCTAGAAGGAAAAGGGTCGCCCAGCTCCGCCCTTGCATTTGGAGAGCCGAAAGGTCGAGCGGCCATGCGAAGAAGGGGAAGAGATCGCCGCGTGGATCGTCCACGGGAGCTAGGGCACGCTAGAGGACGAGCCAAGCATCTGACTAAGCCGCGGCGTCGCGCGAAGGGTTAAGTGTGCAGGAAAAGAAAAAAAAATAGGGTTTAGGGTTATAATTAAGATTATAAATAATGATATAAATAAAAAAGTATTTAATATTTTCTTTAAAAAAAATTGAATTATGCATTTTCATTCGTGCGTCAAATTGTAGAAAATTGAATGTCTCTTTTAGGTAACTTGGGCGTTCTGGAGGCGCTGACGTGGTCCGTTTTGTCGTCGGAGGTCATCCGGAGAAGTTCGCACTTTCACCCATCCTTTAAGCTCAATTTACGTCCGATTTTGTTCAACTTAGTGAATTTTGTGCATTTTGTGTGTGTGTGTGTGATGATAAAGTCCTGAAGAGGTTTTCCTAGGGCTTGAGATCCTATTGGGAACTTCTCTCTGAGTCTCTACATGATAATGCTTAACCACTCGACCATACGACGATAATTTTGAGATCATCAATAGGACATCACAAGAGAAATAGGAAGTGACTGGAATTTCTAAGGGGATGAATTCCAATACTAGTTTTCTAAGATAGTCAAAGGAATNTAATTTGATTCAACAAGGAGAAAAGAGAAAAAAAAAGCCCACAATTTCCAGCATATAGGCATAGGAATAATAGAAGTTTAAGAAGAAGATTCGCATATGACAATAGATCGAAACATGCTTTCCCTGAACTGTTATTTTCAACTAATCAGCATAGAACTTCTAAATCAGATCCAATAAAAGTATTAAAGGCCCAATCTTTGATATCAATGCCATTACGAAATACCAGTTAAGACAAATCAAAGCCTTATGCATGCATTCCCTATTTTAACATTTCCAACATTTGTCGAGCAGGGCAATAAAATAGAGAAGAGAAGGAAGAAATACTTTGCTTGAGATTTCCTAAAAGAAAAGCACAGAAAAAGGGCACCAAGCTTTCAAATGCCCAACACACAAGGACCTAGTCGAAAGAGAACTTCAGCAGAGCCTCTCTTCCTAAAGGCTTCGAGAAACAACAACCAACGAGTGCTCCAAACTCCCAGCACACGAGAACATAGCCAAGAAGAAATTTCGGCAGAACTTCTCATCCTAAAGCTTCAGACAACAAAAACCTCAACCTCTCTTTTTCTCAAAAAAAAATTCAACAACCCAAAACAGTACTCTAGGATGCTTTTTTATATGCAGAGATGAGAGGGGGACCGCCATCACCAGCCTCACTGGTAATCGAATCAAATAACGAGGAAAGAATCACCACAATAAAGAGGGAAACGGTAAAACCTCTAGAAGGAAAAGGGTCGCCCAGCTCCGCCCTTGCATTTGGAGAGCCGAAAGGTCGAGCGGCCATGCGAAGAAGGGGAAGAGATCGCCGCGTGGATCGTCCACGGGAGCTAGGGCACGCTAGAGGACGAGCCAAGCATCTGACTAAGCCGCGGCGTCGAGCGAAGGGTTAAGTGTGCAGGAAAAGAAAAAAAAATAGGGGTTAGGGTTATAATTAAGATTATAAATAACGATATAAATATAAAAGTATTTAATATTTTCTTAAAAAAAATTGATTTATGCATTTTCATTCGTGCGTCAAATTGTAGAAAATTGAATGTCTCTTTTAGGTAACTTGGGCGTTCTGGAGGCACTGGCGTGGTCCGTTTTGTCGTCGGAGGTCATCCGGAGAAGTTCGCACTTTCACCCATACTTTAAGCTCAATTTACGTCCGATTTTGTGCAACTTAGTGAATTTTGTGCATTTTGTGTGTGTGTGTGTGATGATAAAGTCCTGAAGAGGTTTTCCTAGGGCTTGAGATCCTATTGGGAACTTCTCTCTGAGTCTCTACATGATAATGCTTAACCACTCGACCATACGACGATAATTTTGAGATCATCAATAGGACATCACAAGAGAAATAGGAAGTGATTGGAATTTCTAAGGGGATGAATTCCAATACTAGTTTTCTAAGATAGTCAATAGGAACCCCTGATCCAAACATTTGATTAAAAACTATAAATTTAGAATGTGAGCTCTCACAACTTTGCAAAAAAAAATAGTAAAGATGCATTTGATGTTTTATTATGGGGATAAAATATGATATTTTTAAAAATTCACCCACTTCTACAAATATTGAATCGTTCATTATGCATAATATAGGTCGTGGATGAAGTCCATGCGTATACCTTTCCATGGTTTGTGTGGGATGGGGAGAGGAGTACACCAGACAAAATTATGCTTCCTACTCTTTAGTAGATGACAAATACAATATTGGGTGATAACACATTGAGTAACAGACTTCGAATATAGTGATGGTCTTGTCTCATTCAAAGAGTTTGGATGCTGCATTGAATGCAAAAAATTAATGAGAGACATGGTGTGAAGAATCGAGCATATAAATACATATACGTCAAAAGAAATGTTAATCTCATTTTTGATCATCTAAATGAGTGATGGGATTTTTATTGATATGGGGATTTATATATCTACTAAATGCTTGATAGGCATGATAGATTATTTTGCCAAATTTGATCACCTTCACACTCATGGTGCCTAGGGATTCATGTTTCAAATATAGTCCTTTAATGCTTTGGCAATACTTTTCCACAGGCTCACTGTTCAATCACAAAAAATTGTAAGTTAACTTCTTGATGATAATTTGATGGTATATTTGATTTACTTCTTAAGATATAAATCCAAGCAAAAGGCTATCTAATTTTGATTTGGATGACCTTTCATGAATCAAGGCAAGCTTGATTACGATTAAACAACTAAATGAAATCAATGATATTTTATGCACTTGGGGACTTGAAGACAACTGGTATCTGATACATGAGGTGCAGCTTGGCAATCTCCCGAGATCGGATGCTAAAATTGACACATATTTTGATTATGAGTATTTTTTGTGAGTATAATATGATAATCATCACAATTATATCTTAAAATGTCATTGAAAAACAAAATTCAAATTTTGTGTCAATAATAAAATGACAAACCTTGCCAACTCTATTATCTAAAATAAAAAGCTCACCAAGCCTAAGTGTTATGTTTCAAGTTTAAATAAGTAGATAAAAGTTTTAAGTTTGTAGCTTCCGTCGTAAAAGTTTTATCAAATCATTGCCATTATCTTTCAATTTTCTTCACCACCCATACTCTCTTCTCTATTATTAGATTGGTAGCCCTCCATTTGATTTTATGATTGTGCATGCTTTAAAAGATAATTAGAAAAATTGCACCATTAAGATGAGCTCTTGATTGCTTAGCGCCTTAAACCTAGGTACTCATTGATGTCTTAGTGATAACATTTGCCTAAAAGGTATTTGAGGTGCTGGAGCTTCACCTCTCCTTGATTGAGTTCCTAGGAGAGCACTCATTTGCCATTGATGACATTAAATAAAATAATATTTAAACTCTTATCGTGATAATTTCCTTAAAGATAATTTCATAAACAACTAGTTGATATGATGATATTATTTTTAACTATATTTAAATTTATCCGATCCAACAGACTTTTGGCTCAGCTGCCCATTAACAGAAATAATTGTTTGTTCCAGCTCACGAGAGATTTTGGCTATTAATCGAGTCTATCTAATGCTGTGTAATTACCAAGGCCACGAGTGAACATATTGACAAGCAAATATGAGCCTTCAATGAAGAGAAATGTAATGACTGTTATTTTGAGAGAAAAATAGGAAGNATTTGATTTTATGATTGTGCATGCTTTAAAAGATAATTAGAAAAATTGCACCATTAAGATGAGCTCTTGATTCCTTAGCGCCTTAAACCTAGGTACTCATTGATGTCTTAGTGCTAACATTTGCCTAAAAGGTATTTGAGGTGCTGGAGCTTCACCTCTCCTTGATTGAGTTCCTAGGAGAGCACTCATTTGCCATTGATGACATTAAATAAAATAATATTTAAACTCTTATCGTGATAATTTCCTTAAAGATAATTTCATAAACAACTAGTTGATATGATGATATTATTTTTAACTATATTTAAATTTATCCGATCGAACAGACTTTTGGCTCAGCTACCCATTAACAAAAATAATTGTTTGTTCCAGTTCACGAGAGATTTTGGCTATTAATCGAGTCTATCTAATGCTGTGTAATTACCAAGGCCTCGAGTGAACATATTGACAAGCAAATATGAGCCTTCAATGAAGAGAAATGTAATGACTGCTATTTTGAGAGAAAAATAGGAAAATTTACTTGCATACCACTCAATTCTTACGTGTTTTCATACCTAACACGTAAAATTTAATTTTACATATGTGCCACCTTACCTATACATGAAAGTTTGTATTTGGGTGTTACGTGTGTTGTTAAAACTTAGAATAATTCGGAATAAATTGGAATATTTCATTGTTTTATTGATATGAATGAGTATATAAATAACCCTTACAAGAATCATATAATAGGAAAAAATAATAAAAAGAAAACAATATGAAATGAAAGATATTTCACCTGATATCTCCAATAATTAATTCATATTAATTATTATGAGATATAAGAAATAACATAAAATAAGAAAACGAAAATTCCTAATATAAGGAAATAAGTATAAAATAGGAAATAAAATATCTCCTTATTCTAAGAAAATAATTTATTCTTAATAACTTCTTATAGGAATAAATTATTTTCTATTATAATTCTTAATACTCTCCCTCAAGTTTGGAATGTATGTTAATAACTCCTAACTTGTTGAGTAGTGAAAAAAATTAGTCGTTTGGATTATTGAATTTGCTAGATTCAGGCTTGGCTGAATTTTGAGTTTTGTCTACCATGTGTTTTGGCGTAGAAGAGAGATTCAGACTTGACTGAATTTGCTAGATTCAGGCTTGACTAAATTTTGAGTTTTGTCTGCCATATGTTTCGGCGTAGAAGTGAGATTCATACTAGACTGAATTTGCTGGATTCAGGNTCTTAATAACTTCTTATAGGAATAAATTATTTTCTATTATAATTCTTAATACTCCCCCTCAAGTTTGGAATGTATGTTAATAACTCATAACTTGTTGAGTAGTGAAGAAAAATTAGTCGTTTGGATTATTGAATTTGCTAGATTTAGGCTTGGCTGAATTTTGAGTTCTGTCTACCATGTGTTTCGGCGTAGAAGAGAGATTCAGGCTTGACTGAATTTGCTAGATTCAGGCTTGACTAAATTTTGAGTTTTGTCTGCCATATGTTTTGGCGTAGAAGTGAGATTCATACTAGACTGAATTTGCTGGATTCAGACTTTGCTGAATTTGTTGGTTCAGGCTTGATTGAAACAGAGCTCCCCCTAATGCTTGGGCCGGGAAGAAAAAAAATACTACACGAGAAAGGGTCGGGTGGAACCGCAACTCTTCTTTACGCTTGGGCAGGGAAGAAAAAAATACTGCNTGAATTTGTTGGTTCAGGCTTGATTGAAACAGAGCTCCCCCTAATGCTTGGGCCGGGAAGAAAAAAAATACTGCACGAGAAAGGGTCGGGTGGAACCGCAGCTCTTCCTTACGCTTGGGCAGGGAAGAAAAAAATACTGCATGAGAAATGACCGGCTGGAAATGCAGTTCCCCCTGACGCTTGGACATGGAAGAAAAAAAAATATTGCGGAAGAAAGGGCTGGCGATGGATTTTGCCAGCATTGTCCGATCCATGGCAACGATATCTTCTGCGAGATGATGATGAGGCAGGTGGTGACATCGCTAATGCTGTCTTGGCTGGAGCCCCATCGTTGGTGCCGACATAGGAAGATACAACGCAGGAAGTNCATTGTCCGATCCATGGCAACGATATCTTCTGCGAGATGATGATGAGGCAGGTGGTGACATCGCTAATGCTGCCTTGGCTGGAGTCCCATCGTTGGTGCCGACATAGGAAGATACAACGCAGAAAGTTTTTTTTTTTGATGGTTTGTGGTGATGTCTGGCCAAACTCTAAAACATCTTGCTGTCATGGTTTCTTGGGAGCCATGTGCAGACGTGAAGTAAGATCTCCCGACTTTCTTAAAGTCCTCGGAGAAGGAGAATCCTCCAAAACATCAGCCCGTACATTTCTAGGTGATGGCGGTTGCAACAAGCTTCTAGTCTGATCCGAAAAGTTAGGAGTGCGATGCAGATGGTTCCTCCCCATCATTGATTGCAGTATGCTGACTGGAGGAGCCTCTGATCGCAATCTAGCATGCAAGGCATTAGCCGCATTGGTAGGCGTAGATGGAGTAGGACACGCCGAGAATGGAGGCGAGAGCCGATACTCCTCAAAACTGAAGCTACCCTTCTTATGACCAGATTGTCGAGGAATTGTCATTTGCAGTCCAAAATAATCAAGTGGAGACACTCGCTGCTTCACGACTGCATCTTCAAAAGAATGTAGCAGATGATTTGCCATCAGCGTAGTGGTCCAGCTATGAGGCCGCTGGAAAACTAGCGTCGTCGACTGGCGCACGCTGCTCTGGGGATAAGATACTGGATGCTTTCTCGACGGGGAAGCAGGAAAAGCCCTTATCGGATCAACAACTGGGCTTTCGAGACGGAGAGATGACCCAATTGGCTCTTCACTGGCGAGAATGGATAGAGATTGGAGAAGAAGAAAAAATCGTCGTTTCAAATATCAAGATGAGTGTCCCTCCTTTCCTGCATAGAGANACGGGGAAGCAGGAAAAGCCCTTATCGGATCAACAACTGGGCTTTCGAGACGGAGAGATGACCCAATTGGCTGTTCACTGGCGAGAATGGATAGAGATTGGAGAAGAAGAAAAAATCATCGTTTCAAATATCAAGATGAGTGTCCCTCCTTTCCTGCATAGAGGATGACAAGAATGGAGTCCAACAATTTTCAAAGGAGGGCTTGTGGCTAGAGTACGAAACATTGTTCTGATATGTTGAAATTCAGAATAATTCGAAATAAAGTGGAGTACTTCATTTGTTTCATTGATATTAAAGGGGTATAAATAACCCTTACAAGAATCATATAAAAGGAAAAAATAATAAAAAGGAAACGATATAAAATGAAAGATATTTCACCTGATATCTCTAATAATTAATTCATATTAATTATTATGAGATATAAGAAATGATATAAAATAGGAAAACGAATAATTCCTAATTTATAGGNGAGTACGAAACATTGTTCTGATATGTTGAAATTCAGAATAATTCGAAATAAAGTGGAGTACTTCATTTGTTTTATTGATATTAAAGGGGTATAAATAACCCTTACAAGAATCATATAAAAGGAAAAATAATAAAAATGAAACGATATAAAATGAAGGATATTTCACCTGATATTTCTAATAATTAATTCATATTAATTATTATGAGATATAAGAAATGATATAAAATAGGAAAATGAATAATTCCTAATTTATAGAAATAAATATAAAATAGGAAAGGAAATATTTCCTTATTCTAAGGAAATAATTTATTCCTCATAACTTCTTATAGGAATAAATTATTTTCTATTATAATTCTTAACATATGTGAGTTTATTCTAACACCTAATATTCAATTTTTTTACACCCAAGTCAACAGGTAGATTTCCCAGGCTATTGTGCTTGTGTTGTGCACTATTTACCCGTTATCAGTATAATAGTATGTAAATAGTTTAAAAGCTTTTTGTTTTCAAATTTTAATTTGGAAAAGCTTCTGATTGTGTCTTCTTCTTCCTCATTCTAAAGAAAATTTATTAGCTTTTTTTGTTTTTCTTGTTAAATATTAATACCAATGCTTAATGAGATAAGGTGACTCTTAGAATTCCTCTTGACCTATTTACCATTTCCCCATATAGACTTTTATTGAAATTTAACTTTTGAACTTCACAGGTTGGTTTGGATGGGATTCACATGCTTGATCCTAGCAGTAATAGAACATTGAGAATCTATGCCCTCGAGAACCTGACAAGATGGGAAGTGAGTTGATTTCTTCTTTCTTTGAAATGCTTATTTTGGATTTTAAGTTAACCCTTTATGTGATGGTGATTGTGTTCGGTTTGAAATTAGATAATGGATTCGTCTATATTTGTGTTCTGGGCGAAAAGTTCTGTTGATACTGAATCCAGGCGAGTTAGACTGCAATCTAACAGTTACACTTCCAATACTATGCTTGACTCTGTGACGGCTGCGATAGCTCAGGTCTGTTGTCCTTGTAGACAAAGTACATATGTTTGGTTTTGTACGTACTACTTCATTATCTTTTAGGAACCTTTACATACATACCACTTAATTCATATGTATTAAAATATCTAACACTTAAACTTCAATTTTTACATGTATGCACCACTTTACCTATGCGTGAAAAGGTGCATTTCACTTTTTAAAAGGTAAAGTAATGATATTTTTGATATGATATGAATGGTTTGGGTGGTATAAATGTAAAACGTGAAGTGTTTGATATGTAAATACATAAGAATTGGGTGGTATGTATGTAAATGCCCCCATTTATTTTTTGGTTATTTTTTTATGTTAGGATGAGCATCAATGTAAGATTTAAACCGAAACTCAGAAGGTGAACTCAAATTTTAAATTTGTTAGCTATATGTTGTTCCCTAGAAATAATGCGCCATGATATGGCTTGATTTTGGTGAGAAGTAAACAAGGTTTTGCCAGAGTGTGATTCTCAAGTGGCGCATTACAACGTAAACCAATTGTGATGAATACTACACAAGGACTGGCTAAGACATATCTTGAAAGCGGTGCACTACAAGTTGAGCAGATTGGGGTGAAAAGTGGACAATAGATGACTTGGCTGCAAATTTAGATTTTGATTTGCCATATGGAATACGTGGAATTTGAATGGAAAGCATTATAATTAGTTGGCATATAATTTGAAAAAAGTCAATATCGGATGTTCGTACGAAACTAAACGAGAAGGTGAAAAATCTTTAAACTATGAAGATTATAAGCATTGGTAATTTCAGAGGGTGAACATTAATGGTAGGGGGGTGAACATTAATGGTAGGGGGGTGATAATAATTGATATAGAGTTGAAGAAAAAAAAATGGAGGTGAATGTGATTAATGATAGGCTGATTCCTCTTAAGTTAACTATTATCGATGACATTATAAATGTACTAAGTGCTTATACTCGCCACGATGAATTAGGGGATAGGTTAAAAAATATATTTTAAGAAAAATAGATAAATTGTTACTCTATGTACTTGAGGAAGAGAGGGTAGTTACTAAGTTGTATGTTATGGTAGAATAAGTATGGGATGATTTATAGTGGTTGTAAGAGTGTGATATTTAAGAATGATAAGAGAAACTAATTTTTTGAAAAATTACAAATAGACTGGTTTTTTTGTTAGAAGAAACTAGAATGATATATCATTTTGAGGGGGTTTCAAGTAAAAATTTTGCCATACAATATATAGTGGTTATTGTGAATGAATATCTTAAATGTCTAAAGAAAATTATTAAAATATTTAGTTGCTTTAGGATAAGATATTGTAACTTAAAAGATGAGAAGCAGTTAATCTTTCAAGATAATAGAAAAAGAATTAGAGTTTTATAATCAGGTCACATATTTTGTGGCGGAAGGCATCTTTAGCTTAAGAAAGCTATTGTAACTAATTTCATAAAAAAATTGTAGTTGGTATTTTAGGAGAGTTTTATAACTAGCCATTGTAAGTATGGAGACTTTTTGATAGAGTTCGTGGGTGCGAATGATTATAATTGAGAAGAAATTTACTTTTATGGTGTGATAAAAAGTACTAAAATATAGAATGATTATAGGAGAGCTATATGTCTTTATGAAGAGGATAGCGTGTTAACGAAAAATTGAATTTTTGATGGAGAATACTATAGATTAGATATCCAGGAAAACAAAATGAGATATGTAAAATAGCTTAAGAAAGATAATATATCTTGAGATTTTGATTAAGTTAATTGCATTAAAAGAGATGATAATAGTATTATTGTTAAAGACAAAAAAAAAAGATGTAACTTTTTCTTTGAGAAATTATTAAATGAGGTTTGTAAGGAGAGNAAAGATAATATATCTTGAGATTTTGATTAAGTTAATTGCATTAAAAGAGATGATAATAGTATTATTGTTAAAAACAAAAAAAAAAGATGTAACTTTTTCTTTGAGAAATTATTAAATGAGGTTTGTAAGGAGAATTCTTGTTTTTTTTTCTAATCATGATGAACTAACTAATGAGATATATAATTCTTTGATAAAAATGGAATTTGAGTTAGCTTTGAAGATGTATAAAGATGAAGCTTTTGGTCTTGATGAGTTGATTCGATGGTTTCCGGGTTTTGGATCTACATGTGGATGTTATCTTCCAACATCATATGGTTTCTATTGATAACTTTTGGGGAGGATGACTAAAAATCATGGTTTGATTCTTTTAAGGTGTCTCCAATAGACTAAGGAGGAAATTAATGTCGAGAATGTGCTTTTTGAGATTGGCTTCAATTTGTTCACTAGCAAAGAGCTTTATATACAACTTTATTAAATGGTTCAGAGTCAGCAAGATGTCCAGTTATGGTTCAATGATGATAGAGTATGATTGATAAGGGCTTCGTGGGTATGCCATGATTTTTTTTAAAACATATCATACTGGCCGGTTCAACTAATTTGGTTGTGTGCTCTTGTCTCAACTGATTAGGTTTAGTGAAAAAAATGGTTTGCTAAAGAATTCGAGAAAAATCTCGCAAATTGGTGATTGGACCGGTGAATTGTTGAATGCTAACGATTTTAAAGAACCATGTACTTTTTAATGTGGCTCAAACTTCTATCTATATGTATAACAACAACAACAACAACAACAACAAAGCCTTAATCCCACTACGTGGGGTCAGCTACATAAATCTTTTTTCTCCATTGCGTCCAATTTAGTGTCATATTTAAAAATTCTATCTACATGTAAATAAAAATAATTTTTAATCAATTCAATCTTTCTATTACTTTTTTTTTAATCCATAGATCATTATGATATCGGAATTTAACAAACATCCAACGCAATACAAATATTATTACTGAATTCAAAGTCTGAAATACAAAAAACAACTGAGAAATCTGAAATTGCAACAAAACAATAAAATAACACTAGAATCAGGGTTTGATCTAAGGTGTAAGTGATACCGGTTAGGGTTAGGACCTTTGGGGTGGTGGCAAGGGGCATCTAGCAAGCTGAAAGTAGCCGTATAAGGGCGTAGTGGCAACAAGGAGGAAGGTGTTCGACAAGATGGCAACAAGAGAAAAACGGCGAGGTTGAAGGGAATCAAAGTAGGAGAGAGCGGAGGAAGGGTAGAAGGGCAGATGTAGCATCACTTGGAATCCTAGAAAACAACCCTAAAAGGGAAAAGGAGACGCCGAAAGCTGTCCCAAAGCAAATTACAAAAAAAATTAAGCCTTATACATCAAAGAAACACTTAAATAGACCTACTACTATTAGGAGGGGGCCCCACTCCAATTGGGTGGCAACCTTAGACCTGGAGAGGACCGACCTAACCTCCCTCAACCTGAACCGAACCAGTCTAGGACCCCCAACCTCCTGCGTCACGTTGAANCTTATACATCAAAGAAACACTTAAATAGACCTACTACTATTAGGAGGGGGCCCCACTCCAATTGGGTGGCAATCTTAGACCTGGAGAGGACCGACCTAACCTCCGTCAACCTGAACCGAACCAGTCTAGGACCCCCAACCTCCTGTGTCACGTTGATTTTTTTATCACTGGAAGATTTTTAAGAGCTTTGATAGATAAATCGGATAATATCAATTCATTTACCGTAAAATTGATGGTATTTCAAAAAATTTTAGTCTTTTACTTGTTTGATTAGAAATTAAACGTAGAGATACCATTAATATCAATTCATTAACATAATCTAAAAAAATATATTATGTTATTTAATAATTAATTTCATGTTTATGTTTTATATCTGGGGGATTTACTTACATAGTACTCAATACTTCATATTTTACATATCTCACACTTAAACATTAAAAATTTCACCCATAGCACTTTGCTAACGGTGTTAGGCGATCTTTGCTGCCTGCAACTAGTTTTAGGGTGAGAGTGGAGAGGAAGATTGCAGGCATACAANTTAAACATTAAAAATTTCACCCATAGCACTTTGCTAACGGTGTTAGGCGATCTCTGCTGCCTGCAACTAGTTTTAGGGTGAGAGTGGAGAGGAAGATTGCAGGCATACAAATCTAGCCTGCGATTAGAGAGTCTTGGGCAAGCATGGAATTTTATGCTGAAGTATATAAGAAAACAGTTGAAATTTCACATATCAATTGATGACATTCACAAGTTCTACCTCAACTTGAACAGAAATGAACTCATTAGTTTTTCCTCTTATAATGCCAAATTTCCCCTTAAATTTCTTAGCATTTCTTCGTGCATATTATTTAAATTCTAGTGGCATCCAAGTCTTTTCCTGAGATGTTTTAATCACTGGAATGTTGCAGTACACCAACTGACAACTATCCTGAGAAGTTTTGATTGCTGGAATAATGCCGGACAATTAGAGTGGCTAGAATGTCATGAAATAATTGGAACAAGGTCTTTGCCAATTCTAAAGACATTTTTGTAATCATCACTATTATCCATATTATTTGGGATTGGTTTATCAAAGGGAATACATCCAAAGATAATGCATTTTAGGCTGATTTTGGCAATGTCACATATGTCCTAGTGGTCTTCTTTGTAAATATAAGTGGTTCTACTTGTGACCTTATTTAGTCGGCTAAATTTTGGAACCATTGCGTTATCCCTGTTCATCTCTCTGCAGCAAGAAATACCTTGCAATTCCTATGGTAGAAAGGTTTCATAGAATTTACTTTAAGACATTAAATAGACCTAGGGCTGTAATCAAGCTGCGTCGAGCCGAGTATATCATGATTCGGAGTTGGCTTGGCATAATTATAAGTTGTTCATGTTCTGCTTGAGCTTATGTCGAGTTTTCATATATTGTTCAAGCTTGAGTTTTTCAAATTTTTCAATATTTGAACTTGATTTGTACTTAATTTGTTTATGACAAGTGAATGAGCACTTAAATGACTTAATAAATGAGCTAAAATTTAAATGAGTTTTAGATTTTCATATGAAAAATTCAATAAATGGTTTTACAAATCTGATTGCATCTACTAATTTATTAGTTATAAATTCTGTAAAAATGAAAGGTAACTCATGAACCATGATCATATGGGATGTAATCTCTAATAATTTAGCATGATCATACTTCCAAGATTGCACCCAACTTCCATATTCAGGTGTAGATGTTAGTTTTCCTATAATGATATTTTTGTTGGACAATTTTTTAGATTTCCTTTATATTTAGTTGTTGCACCATCTTTATTCTTAATCATATCTAATTTACAATGATTGCATTGCACTTTCTCAACACTACTTTTTAATCAGGCAGAATTTATAATCATAGTGGGAAGGGAAGATATACAAGAGACTAGAGTTTCAGAGATCCTTGCACACTACGATCTCGTTGTTGCCTTCGATGCTTCACGCCTTAGCAACTCAGGGTTTCGTATATTTCGGGCAAAACCTAGTGACGCGAGACTGTGAAAGTTCTGAGAGAAAGTGAGATTTGCGGAGGCTTAAATTTAATCTTAAGAGGTATTTAATACATATCACATAAATCTCACTTTATGTGGTATATATAAGAGACTAGAGTTGCAGAGATATATAGGAACTAACGTTTCAGAGATCCTTGCACACTACGATCTCTTTGTTGCCTTCGATGCTTGCATGCCTTAGCAACTCAGGATTTTGTATGCTTCGGGCAAAACTTAAAGATGCAAGGTTGTGAGAGGTCAGAGGGAAAGTGAGATTTGCGGAGGTTTAAAATTAATCTTAAGGGGCTTTTCATACATACCACATAAATCTTATGTATTTTAACATCTAACACCTAAGTTTTAATAAAATAAAATATATAATTAATAATTATATATATATATATATATAGAAAAAGCAAAGGGCTAATATATTAAAGCGGAAAAAATACAGAAAGATTATATCAGAGGGCCTAAAAGAAAGTCCAACTCACACAATACATCAAATACAAATCCCAAATAAAACAAATATACAAAAAAGTAAAAAAACCAAAAAACCATTAAAGGGCACAAAAGTGCTAGGGACGTCCCGCTTTAATCCTCCCTCTGCTTCTAGTTTTCAGAATTGAGCCGACCAACTAATTGGTAAGGTGAGTATCATTGCCCGAAGTAACCAAAGTATCATCCATCAGATTTATGAGCTCAATTAGGTCTTCATTCTTCTTCTTCCTCCTGGATGTGTAGACTTGTCATTCTTCATTCGATGATTGACTCATCTAATAAATATATTATTCTAAAGTTGGTCGGACAGGTGTAGACTGTTGCACATCATGATCCCCATGAGTCTGAGTAACATTTACAACTTGCTTGACCTGATGAGGCAGTAGTGAAGCAACAGAAGTATTGCCACCTGTAATATCGGTGATAGGTTCTAGAGCAAGTGGGGTCTGAAGAATCTCTCTCGCGCCCACGATAGGAGGTTCCAAAGACGGCTGAATGATTGTCATATTGCCTGTGAGAATAGTAACGTTTTTGGGTTATCCTTTTGATGATCAATAGTGTCAATAACTTGGAGCTGATCAGGAGGAGATGAAATCACTGCCTCTGACGGAGCACTGTGCTTTTTGGTTTAAGGTGTGGGTGTAGATGGTGGCATTGAGAACTGAAGTGGCCGAACATACGACAGTTCGAACAATACGAAGGAAAATGCAGAATCACTTGCTTTTGCCAATATTCATGATGTTGTGTGCCCAACCAAATTTCCTCAGAAACAGATGAAGTGATGTATCATTCAACAAGTACTCTGGTTCAGATGAACGAGAAAGATTAAAAGTAAGAATGCCCATTTTGAGTAGCTTACCATAAGCTGAGGCAATAGAGTACAAAATTTTTTGAGTAAAATAATGAAATTTCAGACCAGGGAGACGAATCCAAACCAAAATGATTGGAGGTTCTGTTTGGGGTCAAAATTCACAGATCATTTCAGAATCTTTTTTACTCTGTTATTAATTCAGATTATCCTTTTAACAAATAAACGCATGTAATCCTATTCATTTTTAATTTGTATGAGAACGTGTCTTCCAATATAGNACGAATCCAAACCAAAATGATTGGAGGTTCTGTTTGGGGTCAAAATTCACAGATCATTTCAGAATCTTTTTTGCTCTGTTATTAATTCAGATTATCCTTTTAACAATAAGCGCATGTAATCCTATTCATTATTAATTTGTATGAGAACGTGTCTTCCAATATAACTGTCCAATTTTTCACTCCCTAACCAGACACAAGCTCAAATTTCTTACGAATCTCTATTTTGGGATGGTCATACATAAATTTCCCAACTAAATTCAGTCGACAGGAGGAAGAAAGTTGAATACCTTCAGTTTCTGTAAAAAGATGACAAACTTTCCATTCTTCCTACCAGGTTTCTTAATATCATCCTCCTACTCAAATGAAAGAGGGAAATAGCATGATTTAGGTGTACCTAAGGCGTGGACACCCGCAAGGGCAGTAGCATACGATCTGTCCGAAGCCATCCCCAATAGATAGAGGTGCGGCGTTAAGAACAGTGAAGAAAGCAAAGCAAAGAGCAAATTCGGAAGCCAGAAAATAGGGAGCAGGAGCTAGAAAATAGTGAAGAAACCCTGCGAATTCGGCTCAAGCAGAAAGGACACAAATGTGGGTCTGTGGTGGCGCAGCTACCGAGCTAGGTCTGCGCTCTTCAGCTTGCAACGAACAGACGACGCAACCCGATGACGCGAGAACCCCTGCGAATTTAGCTCGAGCAGAAACGACGCGAGCTGTCGAGCTGGGTCAGTCGGACGCCCTTCAGCCTGTAGCGAAGCACCGGAGAAAACGAGCCAAACAACTCAGCCCGACGAAATCTCTACGAGAAGAAGATGGCGCGAGTTCGACGAAGCCGACGACGAAGGTGAAGTAGAGGAAATGAGAGCAGGACGCGAGAAATATCGTAGTAGACGCTAGGGTTCGTCATAAGGCGAAACCCTAGCAGAGCGGAGACGACGACACATCCGAAATATATATATATATATATATATAATAATAATAATAATAATAATAATAATTCAAAAAATATTATTGATATAATAGTATATTATTATTAAATCTATAATTAAATAAATTCTAGTTAATTACATTTAATTTAAATAATATATCATATATGATATGACTTATCATCGAACTTAATATCTAGTATATACAAGTTACTTGTTGAATAACAGACAAGTTTGTTCGTGAACGTAAATGAACAAGTTCGACTATATTAATGTTTAGTTCATTTAAACTTCGAGCTTTTAAAAATTGTTCAAGCTTGTTTATTTACTAATTTGAATGAACATGATCGATTCTTAATCGAGCCTAGTTCAAGTTGTTCATCGACTGCATTGGTTAAATAGACCCTTAATTATTAAAGCTGTGGCCTTAGNTCGAGCCTAGTTCAAGTTGTTCATCGACTGCATTGGTTAAATAGACCCTTAATTATTAAAGCTGTGGCCTTATTACACTACATTAATCCTCTTCCCAACCTATTTAACGTTCAAGCTAATCTCCTAGATGACTAAGGATTTGAACCTTGGGCATTGCATGCTAAAATGGAAGCAGTTTCTGAACTTTGGTTTGATTATTTTTCTTACTGTTTTTCAATGCATTTATCTTGTTATCAAAATCACTTTTGTTTTCACATTCAGCTAGCTACAAGCTTTTTTCCAAATAGAGAAAACTCATTATTTTCTTTTGAGATTTGATTGTAGCTCAAGGAGATGGGTGGAACTTCTGAATCTAGCAAGCAAACTGAACAGTTAACTGAAAAGAAGAGGGGATTTGGCGATTGGATGAATTTGATTAAGCCTCACTATGAAGAAAAAGATCATTGGGTAAGTAATATCAATGATTTATTGTTTGTTGGACTTTTCTACTTCTATTTCTATGGTCTAAACATTTAAAATTTGAGGGGTAAATTATTTTCTTAATTTTTCAGGTTTAATATGAAGTTTT
>JXCR01032288.1:116099-264243 GCA_002079205.1 Phalaenopsis hybrid cultivar | reverse complement strand
ATATTGCAGCAATCTGCGAAGCTAACATAGATATTGCATCAGAATCATGGATACTAGCTACTCTTTTAGGATTTACCCTTTTAGAGGGCCGTTGAAAGTTGTTGGTAGCCATCTCTTCTATTAATGAATAAGCTTCATCAAAAGGTTTTGACATTAACGAACCACCAGCCGCAACATCTATAATTGATCTAAGTGATCCCACAAATCCATTATAAAAAGTTTGAATTATCAACCAATCTGGTAATGAATGATGAGGGCATTTCCTAAGAAGATCTTTAAGTCTCTATCGGCGTTATTTCGGGTTGGTTTGTGGGGTTGCCCGTAAGAAGCTGTCGGTCACCAAAATCGAAATCTCATCGCCCTCTTCGGAAGGACGTTGAAGTATGAAATCAAACTGACCTCATATTTTTCATGGTTTAAAATGAAAGAGCAATGTACCTCAAATCCTGTATCTAACCCAAAGAATAAACACAAGACTTGACGATGAGGCTTGATCAAATAAATTAAGGAAAGTATGACGTCCGTTTGGTCTGCGAAACCTTTGTATTTTCTGACAAGTTCCCCTATGTCCTTACTGTTTAGTTATGTTTCATTTCCTTCTTCTTTTCAGCCCTATTGTTTGGGGACAATTTTTTTTGGATAGGTTACATTAGTATTTTGTTTTCTCTTGGGAGGCCTTGCCCCCTTTTGGGTGATCCTTGGTTTTTGTCTGTGAACCAAGCTCCATATAGCTTTGTAACCTTATTTCAGTTTAACACGTAGGGCGTATATATATATAATTTTATAGGAATTAAAGCATGCTCATATCAAAAGTAGAGAGTACAGTTTGAGGTGTATCTACTAAATCCTATGTCATATCTTGGTGGTTCTAAATTTTGAGGATGATTCTATTAAGCAAATCATAATAAGTCCAAATGTACTCCTAGATTTGTAAAGGATTATGAAGAAGTCTCGGGTAATACCCTATACATTTCATAGTCCCTGAAATTACCTTGAGTTTGTTTTGGTCTTATTGTGTTTGCTATATAGTTCATTCAATTAATACCCTTATGCTCAATGAATTATGATGTTTTGATTATCTCTTAAGTGGGGTAATTATCACTTAATATCTCACTTAAGAATTATATGGGTAAAGGCCATTGGGGGCAACTTGACTCGATTAATTAATTCGATTTTAAAGAATGGACTTGTACTGTTTTGGAATGTTTTAAATTAATTATAAGTTATTTTCTAAACCTAATTAGATAAGATTTTGATTAAGCCTAGTTCTCTAATAAGCTCTTAAGATTTTATTGGTAGATTTGTAATTGTAAGAAAAAAGGTTTTCAATATTTATATTCTTAATCATTATCATGAATTATAAATCATTTGAAAACCATTAGTTGGAGGTTTAAAGCCAGTGAGTTATGATCTTCTAAAATCAAACCCCTCATCGTAATATCTCCCTATTTAAATATTCTTTTAAATTTCATTAATTTTGAAAATACACATTTGTCCTTTATAAGATCAAAATGAGATTGGTTATCACCACTTATCCCTTTTATATTTCAATCATCAAGACATATCAATTATAATTATTTGTTGCTCATTTAGCCCTTTGGTTAAGCCTAAATATTAATTAAGCCTTAAATTCTAAAATTACCCTTTTACCCCTAAGGCATTAATACCCTATAATTCATTAAATTAAACTCAAATGACTTGAAAATTTTATGTTACCTCACTCATGGGTTAATTAAAACATCAGAAGAGAAAATGTAATTTTTCTAAATTTATTAAATTTTTATAATTATTTTTAATGTAAAAATAGGGATTTTCAATGCAAATTAAATAAGCAAATTTATCAAATTTTCACCTAAGTCAGAGGATCACTTATACCAGTTTTCATGATTTTTAGAGGTTTAATTTAATTATTTGAGTTATTTGTTTATTTTGAGCATTAATTAAATGTAAAATAAGATTTAAGTGGAAAATCAAGTTTTATATTTTTATTAAATCTCTCTGAGTCCAGGGGACCCAAAGAAACAAATTTCATATTTTTTTGTGACTTATGTTTTAATATTAGAATTATTTTAGTGAAAAAATAGAGAAAATTCATTTTTAAGACTTTAAAATTAATATCTTGACTTAGAAAATTATTTTAAATTGTCCCAAGTGATCACGAAGCCAAATGTGACATTTTAGTGTGTTTCTACCATTTTACAATTTTATGGTTTTTAATTAATTTTTTAATTATTTAAATTTCTAAAAATGGTTCAAAAATAAAGTGTTTATTTTAAATATAAATTTTTTAGGTTCCTTTAGTCAGTAGGAGCTCCCAAAATCAATTTGGTAATTTTTTTATTTGTATTTTAATTATTAGAATTATTTTAATGCCAAAAATGTGATTTGACTTAATTAATCCATTTGAGTGGTTAAATTAACTCCAATTGATTTGAATTTTTTATGAGGAGTTCCCATAACATTAAATTACAGTGTGGAATAGTTTTTATTCATTAAAATTTATAATTACTCCAAATTAATTTTCTTTTCATTTTAGGGTTGGTGATAATTAAGGTTTTTTTAATGAGTTAAATTAAGTTTATATTTTTCCTAGGATCCTCTGACCACAGTGAACCTACCAAAACAAATTTTATATTTTTTTTGAGTATTTTGCTTATTATGATTTTTATAGCAAAACATGGGCCATTAACTTGAAAATTAGATATCTCTAATTAAAAATGCCCCTTAACCTTAGAAAAATCAAGAGAGATGTCTAACAACAGAACCATCAAAAGCCCCATGGTCCCATGCCATGGTGAAATGTTTATGCAAATGAATAGTCAAAATAAGGAAAACATCATTTAATTAATTAAAAAAATACATGCATCAAATGGACATAAAAATATTTTAACATTGTGTTCCTCTGGTCACCGAGCAAAAAGGTATTTTTATTTTATTTTTATGATTTTTCTACACAAAGATATGAATTTTTGAAGTTCTAGTTAAATAAGAAAATCCCTATTTTCCTACTTAAGTGACGCGGTGCCACGCAATCCTATGACAGCTCTGAAGCTCCACGCGGCGTGCTCCCATTCGACGTCGCCGTGTGAGTTAGCCTCCACGCATCTCCTTTGTACTGCTCCATCTTCTCATCCGGCGCGATCCCATCCGTCCATCCATTACATGTGCGATCAGACAGTGCTCCGTCATCATCCCATATGGACTGAACCCGTGAGCCGTCCACCTTAAAACCCTAAAATCTCAAGCTACACTTGACCAAATCACTTCGTGTTTGATCCTATGGACTTGTCTAAGTGAGACAAACCTATCCATACAACTAACCTACCATGAGATTGATTCTAGACTAATGGAAAATTAAAATAAGCTCAGGATGGGGGAAAAATGTTATACCTTGGTCCAAGAGGTGAAGCCTCGATTGGATGCTTAGAGAAGCTTCATGGAGGTCCAAATTGCTTGAGGATGAAGCCTCTGATCGTGGTGAATCATCTAGACCCAAGTTCAACCAAGGCCAATTTGGGTGTTGGTCAAAGTCCACCCTAGGGTGATCTGGTGATGGGGCATCTATGGGGGATCTTCCTCTCTCACTGTGGGGATGGTGTGTGTGCAATTAATTTGGATTTGGTTGAGTATTTTGGGATGTTCTGTTTCAGCCTAGGGATTTAGCTCCAAAATTGAGCTCAAGCAGTGGATTTGAGTAGCTAAGGATGGGGGGATTGAACTTAAGAGGTCTTAAGGAAGCTCTGGAAGCAATTTTACAGAGTCTCCCCAAGGAAATTCAAGCTCTCTTAGTTTGGCCATGGAGGGTGAGTTTAAATAGAGAGGAAAAGAGAGGCTACCAGGGGCAATTGGTGGGTGCTCTAGGTTGCTTATGTGGATGCCAGCAAAGTGAAAAAATCCAATTGGGATGAGACAGCTTGAATGGGTTTAATTTTTAATTTTATCCATGGGGGAGCACTTGAAGGTGGCTTTTTTGGCAGCCAAGGTGGCGGCGACCGGCCAGGGAGAGGTCACCATCCCACTGAGGGAGGTCAGGGCTTGGGTTTAGTGAAGTCAATTTGGTTTGGCCATGTGTAAAGGTTTTGAATTAAAATTGGATGTGGGAAGGGCTATATTGGGTCAAATTGGGTCAAGTCATGGATTTGGGATGGGTTCACCCACCAAGGCTAGCCTAGATGCTGAGGGAAATCAAATGTTTCAACCTAATCATTAGTAAGGTCCCTATCCAAGTGATTTGGGTTAAGTATGGGGGTTAGATGATTCATGGGAGGGGTCAAAAGAATATTAAGAATGTTTGAAAGTAGCCTGGTCTCTTGCCACTAATAGATGGTGATGTGATATGGCTTTCATGGCTCATCTATGGCTTGGGAGTGGCTTCATGGCTTCCCTTTGGCTTGATCAACTTTCATGAAAAGGGATTTTGGATTTATTTGGTATTTTTGGTGAATTTTGGCATGATTCTTAACATAGAACAATTTAATCATGAATTTGAAACTTAGGGGATGATTTTGATTAAATGAATGATGGGGATAAAATTTGTCATGTAGGCTTTTGGATTTGGGCCTTTTGGAATGACTTAAGGATTTGGGCTTTTAAAATTGAAATTGAACTTGGTCTAAAATTTTGAGCTAATTGAATGTTGAATTTACTGTAGGGGAATATCATGAAAGATTTGGGAAATTTTTAAGTGATTTTGAATTGAATTGGTGGGCTAATTTGATGGATTTAGGCATATGGTCAAAATTGGGATTTTTTGATTTGGGAAAAATTTGGTTTGCAATTGGATCAAATTATGCTTGATTTTTATTTAGATTAGGATTGGGGATGCTGAATTTTGATTTGGAATTGAAATTGGGCAAGATTGGAGACAATTAGGCCAAAATTGGGGTTAATTTGGGAGCATTTGGGCCTTTAAGGGTAAATTGGGGTTTTGGTCAAATTGGATTAATTTGGTCAAATTGGGTCAAATTGATGATAAAAAATTGAAATTGGGAATATTTGGGATGATTTTGGAATTTTTGAAATTTTTGGCTCATGAGGGAGATTTTAGTAATTTTGGGCAATTTTGGGGGTATTTTGAGAATTTGGTGATTTTGGTGGATTTTGGTAGATTTTGGTCAATTTAGGTTGTGGTGAGTGTTTTGAGATGATTTTTGGTCCAATTTGGGTATTTTGGGTAATTTTGGGATTTTTGGTAAAAATGAGGATTATAGGGGTATTTTGGTAATTTGGTGATTATGGGCTAGAATGGACAAGTAAGTCATGAAGCCATGCCAAACCAATAGGAGTGATGTGAGGACTCATTTCGGATACTCAATATGCTGGTTCTAACCCTCTTACCCAAAGACTAGACAAATAGGTTCATCCATATGAGCTTTCCAAAAGGGGTCGGGAGACCAAATCAAGGGGTCATTGGGCCTCAGTAAGTGAAAAATTGTAGTGCGTGCAAGTTAGCCCCACCAAAACCAGATCACCCAGGGTTGATACTAAGGTTTAACCATCCTATGGAGGACTCTCCTTAAGCTCCTCCATACTGACCCCACTTACTAAGTGCTAGAGGTTATGACCAACATGTGGAACTTTAAGTTGAGTAAAGAAGAATTTAGAATTTCCAGTGGTGAGGGTTCCTTTTCTAGTCCTCTAGGAATAGTCA
The DNA here is from genome assembly GCA_002079205.1 of Phalaenopsis hybrid cultivar. Taxonomy (NCBI): domain Eukaryota; kingdom Viridiplantae; phylum Streptophyta; class Magnoliopsida; order Asparagales; family Orchidaceae; genus Phalaenopsis; species Phalaenopsis hybrid cultivar. The sequence goes on along the minus strand of JXCR01032288.1, from coordinate 258,593 downwards.
ACAGAAAAGTCCTATGGCTAGACCCTAGGTTACTAAAGAGGAAAAACTAGACCTCAACTAAAAATGAGGTCAACACTTATTAATAAAATAGCGAACGGCTTTTCAGAGCTGCTCCAAAATGGGCCCTCAGTTTGCCCCACATTATTCAAACAGTGTGGCGGCGTTTTCAAAACACCGCCGCACCCCAATAAGCTGCCCCAAATGGGCCCTCAGTTTCCAGAGGGCTTTGAGCAAACATAGATGAAGCAAATTTACATAAATAATTTCGTAAATCATCTCTAAAAACCCCTCAAACACTAGGAGCATATGGACACCAACTTCCATTAATATTAAGTTTAATCCAACCAACAATAGGGGCTGCCATTTCATCAAAAGCGGCCTCCTACTTTGCTCGGGTATAAGCTCTGCTGAATTCAATCTTAAGCTACGATAAGCCTTATAGTTGTGTGATAGTATATAAGAAACAATAAGAGAGGGGTTAGGAGGAGAATTTTCATATTTGTAGACATTCCTTGCTGACCATATATACCATAACACCACTAAAGAAAAATAGGCAAGTTTTTTATGAATTAAAGTTTTCCAAAAAAACATTAAATCTTCCAAATGATAATTGTGTGGCCATACAACTCTGAAATGCCTCCCAATCCTCAACCAGATAACATTAGAGAAAGAACAATCATAAAAAAAGATGCGAAGAAGTTTCTTCAGCATTGCTACAAATATAGCATTTAGAGGCCAACCGAAGGCCCTTTAACTTCAAGGTATCATCAAGAGGCAGCATGAAGAGAAAAAATCTCCATAAAAATAAAGAAATAGAGGGAGAGAGGAGAACATGCCAAATGAAATGACACCACTTCCAATCAGTAAAAGTATGAAAATGAGAGTATAGCATTTTAGAAATAGAAACATTGGAGAAGAATTTCCATAGAGGGATATCTTTTTATTCATTGAGATAGGAACATTAGCTATTGGGGCAACATATTCCTCCAACAAATCCCTTAGTTTAAATAAATCACAATGTTCATTAATCCAACATTGAGAAACCNAAGTGGGTGCAAATGACCAAAACTTGGGTTTGGGCTAGGTTAGCCATGTCAATTGGCCAAAATAATTGTTTCTTTTGGTGTAGATTATCACAAGGAACAACTTTGATGAAAGGATGGAAATGGTTTTGACTTCAATTGAAAGGTCAATTTGAAGAAATTTTGAACTTTAATCAATTTGGTCATGTTGGGCTAGGCTTGGGTCTAGCTTGGGTTAGCCATGGGCTAAGTCTAAATTGATTGTTATAAATGGTCAATAGGGACCTGATGAAGAGTTTTGAACATGAATTGGAAGCCAGTTTGGAGGTTAAGGCAATCAATTAGGTGAAATTTGGGGACTTAGCCAATTTGGGGCTAAATTTGGGAATTTTGGATTTAGGCCAAAATCAAATGGATTTGAGGCTTCTCCAAGGCCAATTAATGGTTGATTTTGATGTATAGGAATGTCATAAAGATTTTTCAACACTAATTAGGCTAATTGACTAGGCTATGGGTTCAATTGGGTGAGATTAAGTCATATGGTCAAAATTGGGGGTTTAACCCAAATCAAAATTGGGCTCAAAACATGGACCAATTGAGCTTGGATTTGGTTTATTTTGGACATATTAAAATTGAATTTGAGTTTAGGATTGTAATTCGCTTGGATTTGGTTTAGTTTGGTCATATCAAAAGTGAATTTGAGCTTAGGATTGGAATTGGGTCAATTGAGATCAAATTGATGGACATTTGAGTTGGATTTGGGGAAATTTGGATCTTTAAAGAATCAAATTGATAGACATTTGAGATGGATTTGGGGAAATTTGGGTCTTTAAAGGGCAATTTGGAGATTTTGGTTAAAGATGGTCAAATTGGCTAAATTGGGTCATGTGATAGTTTAAAGAAATGCAATTGGGAATATTTGAGATTTATTGGAATTTTTTGGGAATTTTTAGAATTTTTAGGNAATTTGGGGCTAAATTTGGGAATTTTGGATTTAGGCCAAAATCAAATGGATATGAGGCTTTACCAAGGCTAATTTATGGTTGATTTTGATGTATATGAATTTTATAAAGATTTTGAAACATTAATTGGGGCCAATTGACTAGGCTATGGGTTCAATTTGGTGAGTTAGGTCATATGGTCAAAATTGGGGCTATAACCTAACTCAGAATTGGGCTCTAATCATGGACCAATTAAGCCTGGATTTGGTTTAATTTGGTCATATCAAAAGTGATATTGAGTTTAGGATTGAAATTGAGGTCAATTGAGATCAAATTTATGGACATTTGAGTTGATCTTGGGGAATTTGAGCCCTTAAAGGATAATTTGGGGATTTTTGTCAAAGTTGGTAAAATTGGTCAACTTGAGTCATGTGGTAGTTGAGAGAAATGAAATTGGGAATATTTAAGATTTATTGGGATTTTCTAGGAATTTTTGGAACTTTGGGCGTAAGAGGGGTATTTTGGTAATTTGGTGGTGTTTTAGGGGTAAAAGGCCAAGATGGGTATTTTGGTGGCGTTGAGGTACCAACCATCCCCAACAAGCCATGGACCAATGAAAACCCCATTTTGAGTCCTCTACATAGTGGTCTTAGCTAAACCATAGCCATAGGTCAGTAGGTTTAGGGGACCATCTACATGAGTATCCCAAAAGATTAAGGGACTTAGGCTAGAAATTTGAGTTTAGGGCTGTGAGTGTATGTGAGTGTAGATGAGAATAGCGAGTGAATTAGCTCCAAACCAACACCCAGGGTCAACCTTATGGTGCAACAGTCCTAAGGGTGACTCATCTTGAGTTTCCCCCATAGTGATCCCACCTACTGAATGCTAGAGGTTAGGACCATTATGTGGAACTTCAAGTTGAGAAAAGAAGATGGTAGAATTTCTAATGGTGAGCGTTCCATGTCTAGTTTTTTAAGAATAGTCATTAGGAAAGTCCTATGGCTAGACCATAGGCTACTAAAGAGGAAAAACTAAACCTCCACCAAAAGTGAGGTCAACAAATGAACCCCCAATTGGTGTGGTGTGGTGGGAAAGCACACCGCGCGTATTGGCGTTGACCGACGAGATCAACAAAAACCAATACAACCTCTAATTCAACAGACCCAAAAATATGTTTAGAGTTGTGTGTGATTTATTTCTGCTGGGGAATTAGCAGATGGGTGTTTTATCAAGTCAAGAAGTAGGGACTCTCGCTGGGGATTAGAGAGTGGATTTTGACTTATGAAATTTCAAAGATTTCAAAAGGATGACAGTTAGTACGTAAGTGCTGAGCCCGAGGTAGGAATTGAAATTTAGATATCATTCCAAAAAGCGAGAGAGAGAGAGAGAGAGTTGAAATGTAAGGACCGGCCTCAAATGTAATGAATCAGAAATGTAGGACTGATTCGAAAATGAGAATTGAAATGTAGGTCAATTCTCAAAAGAGAGTGTCAAAATGTAAGGACCGACCTGGAATGTAATGAATCTGAAACGTAGAAATGAGAATTGAAATGTATATCAATTCTCAAAAGAGAGTGTCAGAATGTAAGGACCGACCTTGAATGCAATGAATCAGAAACATGAAAATGAGAATTGAAATGTATATCAATTCTCAAAGGAGAGTGTTAGAATGTAAGGACCGACCTGGAATGTAATGAATCAGAAATGTAGAACTGATTCAAAAATGAGAATTGAAATGTAGGTATCAATTCGAAGATGTGAGAATTGAAATGCGGGTATCAATTCAAAGATGTGAGAATTGAAATATATGTATCAATCGAAGATGTGAGAATTGAAATATGGGTATCAATTCAAAGATGTGAGAATTGAAATGTGGGTATCAATTTGAAGATGTGAGAATTTAAATATAGGATTAAATTTGAAGATGTGAGAATTGAAATGTAGGTATCAATTCAAAGATATGAGAATTGAAATGTAGGTATCAATTCGAAGATGTGAGAATTGAAATGTAGGTATCAATTCGAAGATGGTGAGAATTGAAATGTAGTGTAGGTATCAATTCAAAGATGTGAGAATTGAAATGTAAGTATCAATTGAAAGATGTGAGAATCATGTAGGTATCAATTCGAAGATGTGAGAATTGAAATGTAGGTATCAATTTGAAGATGTGAGAGTCGAAATTTAAGTATCAACCTCAAAAGGTGAGAATCAAAATTTAGGTACTGACTCGAAAATGTGAGAATTTAAATTTATGTATCAATTCTGAGAAGAGAGTCAAAATTTAGGCATCGACCTCAAAAGGTGAGAATCAAAATTTAGGTACTGACTCGAAAATGTGAGAATTAAAATTTAGGTATCAATTCCGAGAAGAGAGTCAAAATTTAGGTATGGACCTCGAAAGGTGAGAATCAGAATTTATGTACTGACTTAAAAATGTGAGAATTGAATTTAGGTATCAATTCCGAGAAGAGAGTCAAAATTTAGGTATCGACCTCGAAAGGTGAAAATCAGAATTTAGGTACCGACTTGAAAATGTGAGAATTGAAATTTAGATATCAATTTCGAGAAGAGAGTCAAAATTTATCTATTTTCTTTTGTCTGTTGGAGCTATTCTTGGTGGTAACACTTTTTCGCTCCTTAAGTTAACCTCTGTGACTTCATCTTCTTGAGATATCATTGTTGAATCTTTCGGTGTCTCTTCCTCTCCATCGGAAAGATCTAAGTTGATGACAAGCGGTGTACCATGACGCTCGAGATTTGGCTCTTTGTTATCGGTGCTGTCGTAAGCAATATCATTGAGTTCTTCTTTGGCCTTGACAACAAGTTCATCAGATTGGAGTACAATTTGAGGATCATTTTGGGAATCAAGATTGCAGTTAGATCGGTCATAATGGTTATGTTATCACCAAAAATAGTCAAAACATAGTCAAAATTACAATCATTATATTCATAAGACCCCAAAGGGACAAAAAGATAATCATACAAAGTCAAGGGTTCGAGGATTTTCTTCCCTAAATCTGAGACAACCAATCTAGTAGAGGCAGCCCCTATCCTACCCTTCGTGTTATCAATCTTAGCAGTGACGCTTTTCTTTTTCTTGTTCTTCGTCCTTGACGATGACAGATTTTTTGGAGAAACCTTCATCTTTGGCTCGGTATGTTGCAGACTTTGAATGGAGGCTTGTTTTGATGAAGACTGTATCTTGTTCAGTATATTCTTGGACAATCTGCTCTAGACCTCATTCCATCCTTCTTTGGTATTTGTAAGACTGGATCTTGTTCAGTATCTTCTTGGATGATCTGCTCCATACCTCATTCCATTCTTCTTTGGTATTTGTAGAAGCTTGTTCATGAATCCTGTATGTGATTAAGGACCCTCTTGAGTTCATCCCAAGTTGTACTCCATCCATCTACTCTAGCATACAGATCAATTGAGGAGATTGAATCAACTGAAATCATGTTTATGGAACCTTTTTCAGGCTCTCTCAAATACTCCTTCAGGATTGTTATATTCTTCTCCTTGAGGTTCTTCTTGAGCCAGTCCTTAGAGACGAAACAATTGTGTGCCCAAGCAACCGGTGGTATGGGCAATAATTTGGTTCGTTTTTCTTATCCACCAGTGTGCCCAAGCAACCGGTGGTATGGGCAATAATTCAGTTCATTCTTCTTTTCCACTTCTTCAAGTTTCTTTGGATCAGGCAGTTTGAATTCTGGTTTCTTCATCAAGCTTTTGAATATTTTAGGTACAACTTCATCTTTGAAGGAATACACAACTTTCTGTCGCTCTAACAGGGATATTCTTTTAGCCGCTGTTCAAGGTGATCCCTCCTGAGGCGGCTGTTGGTTGGATTGACTGCTCTATTTATGAGAGTACTGTGACAAAAACTCGTGATGCTCTTCTGCATATATCTTTATTGGTTGCTTTCCTTTGTCAACAGTTGTGACTACTCCTGATTTCTTTTCAAACACTCTGGTCACCTTAGCCTTTTCATGCGGCTCCATGTGCTTCATTTCTTCTTGAAGACTGCTGGATTTACTGAGTAGCTTCTCTCATGCGGCTCCATGTGCTTCATTTCTTCTTGAAGACTGTTGGCTTTATTGAGTAGCTTCTCGAAGGATTTGATGGTGAGTCTCTTAAGCATGAAAGCTACCGTCCCATGAATGCTCTTGAGTAGAATCTCAATTGCTTGATGTTCTTGTAGCTGAGGTTCATATTTAATGCTAAGGTTTCTCCACCTCAAAATATAGTCTGCGCGTTGGGCTTTTGCTTCTCTATCATGAGCTCTCCAATAGACACATGATGCTGCGCCCCGACAAATATTTTCACAAACAGCTGTTCCAACTCAGAAAATGTTTTAACTGTCCCGTTGAGCAGGTCAGCGTACCAGTCGAAAGCAATCCCCGACAAGATGCTAATGAATTGCTGGCAGAGTAGAGCCTCGTTATTCCTTGTGTTGCCACAACTGGCTCAGAAATGTGCTATGTGTTGTTTGGGATTTCCAGTCCCATCAAATATCTTGAAGTTTGGGGCCACAAAACCCTTGGGGAAAGGGACAACATCGAACTCTTCTGAATAAGTCTACCCTTTAAAATTGATGCACCGCCCTTGGACTGGGCTAAGGCATCCCGTACTTGTTCAACCATTTGCTTGAATTCCTTTTCTGGCATGGCACCAGATGGAGAATCTTTCTTCGATTGTTCATCTTTTTTTGCTGATGTAGCCTCTCTTCTTTCATCTATAATGTGTATGATTTTTGGCTGATTAATCTCTGGAGAATCCAATTGCGGTGCTTGTGATTGCCTATGAATGGCGGCCATGACGGTCATAGCTGCAGTCATCTCTTCTTTCATTTTCTCTAGTAGACTGACTTATTCATCCCTTAGGAGGATAACCCTACAGAACTCATTTACGGTGTTCTCTTTGGTGTGAGGTTGAGCCTCACGCGCAGATGTGGTAGCTTTGGTTTCGATCACACATGGACATCCATGAAATCCTCCTCCAAGTAATCATTGTAATCAAAATGTTCATTGTCACTATTGACGAAAACCTCGTGCTCCCAAGGTAACTCAGAAATCTCAATCCTGAGTTTCTCAACTTTCTCCTCAATTATCGATTCCTTGATTGCTTTAAGATCTGGAGGACCCTGATGGACATCCTCAACTTGTTCCTCCATCTTGCTGGCTATTGTCGCGATAATGTCAGATATTTTAGGCACAGGTTTTACTTCCTGTCTTGCAGGCTCACTGAACTGTATCGGTGCAGCGACCTTGGGTACCTATAACCTCTTCTTCTTCAACGATGATGTCTCAGGACGAGATGTCTTAGTAGAGACATCGGTATGTCGAGGGAGGGTATGCTCCCCGTGGTGTAGAATGACTACAGTGCTAGGTAACCTTCTTGTCTTTTTTTCCGGGATTGCAGGAATGATGGGTAAGTTCCATGGACCCAATCTTGACTTAATTAGTCGGCAACCTGCGGTCTTGATGGTGGTATGATTGGTGGTGACTATAGCAGTATCAACTCAGTTCCCTAAACGGAACCAGACGGGAATACGGGTAGGTGACTTTTCAGTCGACTTGTGAGACTTTCTAACAGACTTAACATCCTTCAAAATTTCTTTATTCATACGAGGGGAAATCGCATGTCCCACTCGCTTAAGTAATTTACTAACAAAACATCCTTTCTTGGTAGCAAGTCTTCTGAAAACTGTGCTAACTTGAGTGGTAGGAATGAACTTCTGTTCCTCTTCACTGTGTCTACGGGGTGATGGTAATGCGACAGCAATCTTCCAGATACTCTCATATCCATCAGTATCTGTCAGAGGACGGAATCTACTCCCTCATAGGAGTGGATAAATTTATGGTAACACCTCTTCAATTTGATGAGGCTCCTCCTCAACGGGTGTGTTTTCAGGAGTCTGGGCTTTGATGGCCCTTTGAACTCTTCTATTGCGGTTCCTCCTTTGAGTTTGGGTCAGTGGTATAGTCCTTGAGCTTGACCCGATTTCAAACACGGGTGGCGGGACAGTTAATCCTTCAGTCGGATCTTCAACGATCATCACTTCTTTCCCCTTAGCAGCAACAGGGATAGCAGGTTTGACGGGTGCCATAACGGCAGTAGCTTTAGCCTTTTCGTAGGCAGGGAAGTCTTGAAGGCAGTTCAGGTTGCATTCAGCAGATGGCTCCTGCATTTCTGGAGTGGCGATCTTCATTACCGAATGGGGCTTTCCCGAGGAAGACCACAAGATCTTTAAATCCAGCTCTGAATTTAATGGTAGGAGCGAGGTTACGGGCGCTGCGGTCCGTCGACATATTGCAGGAAAAGGTCAGCGGTGGGTAGGCCATTGCAGCGGGCTTTAAAATAGAAAGTTTTAGGGTTAGGCTATATGGCCAAAAACCTTGTAATCTTTAGTGCAAGCACTAAAAATAGAGGTTGATCTGTAACCCCATATTGGTATTTTTAACATCTCTATTTAAAATGGTGTAAAATTAATAAAAGAAAATTTCAAAGTGCGCGTAGCACAACATGATTTGGTTTAATTTGTGAAATAGCAAATCAAATTTGGAAGGGAGATGTGAAAAATTTTAGGACCCAGTGCGGGACCCAATAAGTGGTAGAAAATGCCCACGTGGAATTAGTCTACCAACAACCTATTGGGGATCCGACCCCATCTGAAAAATTTAGGCAGAAAATGCCCAGGTGGAATTAGTCCATCGACACACCTATTGGGGGTCCGACCCCACATAAAAATTTAAGGAGTCCTTAATGGCCTTCTGAACCCCTCTGTTCAAAGATGGTTGAACAGCTAGTCCTGAAGTCCAAGGAGTTGACCATACCTTCCTAAGACAGAAATGAGTAAAGTATGCCAACGAAAGAAGGGTAATTTTGTCCAAGAGGGACATGGACACATTACCGATGTGTGAAAATAATATTTCTTGATTTGAATGGAGAGAAAAGCACATCCCCATCGGAGTCGTCAGAAGTTGTCGGCGCTATTTTTGGTTGGAGGGGAGTTGCCCGTAAGAAGCTTTTGGTCTACAAAATCAAAATCTCGTCGTCCGCTTTGGAAGGACGTTGAAGTTTAGAAATCAAGCCGACCCCATATTTTTCATAGTTTAAATGAAAGAACACAGTACCTCAACTCGNTTTTCAGGATTCTGGGCTTTGATGGCCCTCCGAACTCTTCTATTGTGGTTCCTCCTTTGAGTTCGGGTCAGTAGTACAGTCCTTGAGCTTGACCCGATCTCAAACATGGGTGGTGGAACAGTTAATCCTTCAGTCGAATCTTCAACAACCATCGCTTCTTTTCCCTTACCAGTAGCAGGGATAGCAGGCTTGATGACAGTAGCTTTAGCCTTCTTGCAGGCAGGGAAGTCCTGAAGGTAGTTCAAACTGAATTCTGCAGACGACTCTTGCACTTTTGGAGCAGCGATCTTCTTTACCACGAACGGGGCTTTGCCGAGGATAACCTCGAGGTCTTCAAATCCAGCTCCAAACTTGATGGTGGGAGTGACGTTACAAGCACTGCAGTCTGTTGGCAAGTTGCAGGAAAAGATCAGCAGTGGGTAGGCCATTGCAGTGGGCTTTAAAACAGAAAGTTTTAGGGTTAGCTATATGGCCAAAACCCTCGAAATCTTTAGTGCAAGTACTGAAAATAGAGGTTAATCTGTAGACCGAGCGGGTCTTAATTTATGGGTAATTTTGACATCTTTGTTCAAAAAGGTGTAAAATTTAATTAATATTTCAAAGTGCGCGCAGCACAATACGATCTGGTTTAATTCACGAGTAGCAAATCAAATTTGGAAGGGAGATGTGAAAAAAATATAGGACCCAGTGCGGGACCCAATTAGTGATAGAAAATGCCCAGGTGGAATTAGTTCACCGACACACCTATTGGGGGTCCGACCTCACATGAAAATTTAAAGAGTCCTTAATGGCCTTCTGAACCGCTCTATTCAAAGATGGTTGAACAGCTAGTTCTGAAGTCCAAGGAGTTAGCTGACTTTCCCAAGATAGAAATGAGAAAAGTATGCCAACGAAAGAAGGGTAATCTGGTCCAAGAGGGACATGGACATATTACCGATATGTGAAGATAATATTTCTTTATTTTTATAGAGAGAAAAGCTTGTCCCCAACGGAGTCGCCAGAAGCTATCGGCGTTATTTTGGGTTGGTTTGTGGGGTTGCCCATAAGAAGCTGTTCGTCGCAGGAATTGAAATCCCATCGCCCACTTCGGAAGGATGTTGAAGTATGAAATCAAACTGACCTTATATTTTTCATAGGNAGTTGTTTTGAATTTTTCTTAAGTTATGCTATTGTATTTAGTGGACTAAGATATTGAAATTTAGAAGTTAAACTATTTACCATAAGTCATAATTTTACATAGTAGAGCAGTTACTTGAGAACAAGAAACATGTAAGTTTGGGGGATTTCGATACACCAAAAATATATACATTTTTATATGCATATTTTATACTCATTTTTGGTGATATTACACTTTAATGGAAGGTATTTTTATGTTTTCTTGCAGGTTGTTGAATTTTAAGCATGAAACAAAAAGAAAGCAAAAATGATGAAATTTGGAGCAAAAATGAAGAAGTCGAAAATTTGTTCAGCACCGACAGCGCCAGAAGTTGCGCCAACAGTGCCAGAAGCAGCGCCAACGGTGCCGTTTTTGACAAAGAACAGCGAATTAAATTGTGGAACACTGGCGCTGACGGTGCCAAAATGGGCACTGATTGCGCCAATGTCGGTTCTACCCCTATTTCTAGAAGATTTGATGAATTTGGATGCTTTTTGAAGAGTTTTTTCAGGCACCTATTGGAGAACCGACTATAGGCTTTATTTGGGGTCAAAATTGTTCAGATAAGTGACTCTTCCTGACATCTCATCACCCCAATCCAACCTTCTACGCATCACATATTCTTCCATTTTTCATTCCACAACCATTTAGAGTCCATTGTTCTTATAATTTAGAGTTTTGTGGTGAGATTAAGTGTGAACTCTTCTCTAAGAGTGTTGGAGAAGGAGAAAAGTGAGAGATTTCTTCTTCCTACATTTCCTAGAAGGGGATACAAGGGATTTGCTTTGAGAAAGAGTTTCAGATAAGTGTTGTTTGTTTATTAGTGTTGTATGAACTTTCTTTTATATATGAAATTTGTGTTTTGTTGTATATTTCTCATGAAGTCTGAGTAGTTTACTTTATCTTTCTCCCTACTCTGAGATATGGTGAAATGAAGTGATAATATAGATGTGCCAATATTAAAATATAAAATAAATTGTGATAATTTTCAACTCCAAACTTAATTTACTTTTCTATATAGCCAATTGAATTATTAAAATATATTGTGAAACAAATGATCTGGGAAATGGAGTATGAGTTCTACAAAAGAGTGAGGATCACATTTGATTCCATGAAGGAGAATTTTATTCATGGAATTAAGTGCAAATAAATAGGGAAATGTACTTCGTTGGGTGTAGAATTGGAGAATCTGACAGACTAAAAATCCCCAATTCAGACTTAGTGTTTAAATACTAAAATAAGAGTTAGCCTTCAAGTGAAGGGAAGTGAGAGCTCTAGAGTGGGAGCCAGTATCTTCCTAGCCTAGCCACGGATTTAGGGACTAAAACTGGGATTAGCCAATGATTTTTATAAAACTGTATGAGGATAGAGAATTAAAACCGGTCCTATTTGAAACAGTACAAACATGAACCATTTATCGCATCTCATTTTACCAAAACCTCATTGTAGTGGAAAAGATGTTTTTTTACATAAGAAAGTTTAATAGCTTAGTAGTTATTGTTTAAACTTTATATTTCAGTTTTTTTATTAGTGAAATAATTTAGTTTTGATAATATTTCAACATTCAAAATCAGTGACAATAATTTTGTTTTGACTTTCTGTGAATTTCCTAGTACCGTGGGATCGATATTTGAGGCTTGAATAGAAAATCTTTATATGACTTGTTAATGATACATATACTTGCGCAGAATCCCAAGATTAATTGCTTAACTTTCTAATTCATAAAATATTGCATCAATCTTTTAGAGTTGTTGCATAGCGAAGTCAACTATATAAATTTTACACAACTATATTTCTTGGGATCAGTTAGCTTTGGGTGGTGTGCTCTTGGTCAATTTTGCATACATACACATACACATGGACTCAAAACCTCAACCCCAGCTAAATTATTCTTAGTTGATACCATACTTTTCTGAAAACTCATGTGACTGGTCCCCAAAACCATTAACCTTAAGCTAGGGTTTGGCTAAGACTGGCACATGGAGGATCCAATATGGGATTTCCCTTGGTTTCATGGCTCAAATAGAGTGACCTCATGATTAACATCCCCAGTCAATCCTAATTTTTCCAAATTCCATTTTGACCCTTTGTGGCCCCAAACTTCACTAATCTACCAAATTTCCCCTAAGCCCTAAGTTTTTTAAAAACTACCAAATTACCCAATTTCTCAAAATCACTTCAAAAATCATTTCAAACCATTCCAAATCACTCAAATTGACCAAAATACCTCAAATTTTCCAAATTTTCCAAAGCCAAAAAAATCACACCAAATGACCCCAAAAATCAATTTGAACCACGCCATTGAGCCTAATTTGACCAAATTGACCTATAATTTAAGAAAATAATAACTTAACTAAATACTTGCAAGATTAAGACTCTATAAGTAAAATATCTTTTCCTTGCCATGGATCAGTAATAAGTAAAGAAATTTTATTGTGAAAGTATTCTAAATTTGTTGTGGCAAATAGGAGCAAATCTATAGTTTGAATAGTCTTAAAGACTAGTTAGGTATGGAAGATACTAGCCTCACTCTAGAGTTCCCTCTTCTCCCTCCATATGGGAGCTAACATCTCGTATCAAAACCTAAAACTTTAAATCAAATTTAGAGCTTTATCCTGTCACTCTAAAGTCCTCTAATTCTACACCCATGAAAGTTTATTTCCCTATTTATTTACACTCAACCCTATGAACTACATTCTAATCCATGAAATTAATATGTGATTCTGTCGGTGTTATTTTGGGGTTGGAGGGGAGTTACCAGTAAGAAGCTGTCGGTCACTGGAATCAAAATCCCACCGCCCGCTTCGGAAGGACGTTGAAGTATGAAATCAAACTGACCTCATATTTTTCATAGTTTAAAATGAAAGAGCTCTGTACCTCAAATCTTGTATCTATCCCGAAGGATAAACACAAGACTTGAGGATGAGGCTCGATCAAATAAACTAAGGAAAGTATGACGTCCATTTGGCCTGCGAAACCGTTGTATTTCCCGACAAGTTCCCCTATTTAATATATAGGATTAAATATGGTTTATATTAAGTTGAGTTCGGACATNACTGTACCTCAAATCCTGTATCTATCCCAAAGGATAAACACAAGACTTGAGGATGAGGCTCGGTCAAACAAACTAAGGAAAGTATGGCATTTATTTGGTATGCGAAACCTTTGTATTTGCCGACAAGTTCTCCNAATGAAAGAGCACTGTACCTCAAATCCTGTATCTATCCCGAAGGATAAACACAAGACTTGAGGATGAGGCATGATTAAACAAACTAAGGAAAGTATGACATCCGTTTGGTCTGCGAAACCTTTGTATTTGCCGACAAGTTCCCCTATTTAATATAAAGGATTAAATAGGGTTTATATTAAGCTGGGTTCGGACATGCTTCCTATAAGGGCAAGCCCCTATAGTTAATTACATCCTAAATGACCAAAGTCACTTAAAAAGACTCTCGATAAAAATCAGGAAATATTATCTTCAAGGAATTTCAGAAGGTAGGACTCTTCAACGAAATCAGACGTAGAGGTGTGAAAGGGGATTGGTTCATATTTGTAATATTTTATTGTAGAATCCAAAGAAAGAAGAACTAGGGGATGTCATGNTATTTTTAAGCTTTGAAATTAAATATCTTTATTTAGAAAATTAAGAAAAATATTCTAATTATTCCTAAGTGATTAGAACGCAATTTAGAATATTTCCATGAGTTTTATTATTTTTTTGTGATTTTTATGAATTTTTAGTTATTTAAATATTTAAAATAGGCTAAAAATCAAGTTTTTATTTTAAATATTATTTTATTTTTAGAAAATACCCCTAATCACAGAGAACTCAAAAAAAAAAGTTTCATAATCTTTTGAGTTTTATTTTTATTTTTAAAAATCATTTTAAGTGTCAAAAGTGGTATTTATCTTTAAAAATCAACCGTCAAATGAACTCAAAATATTTTAAAATTTTTATGATGAGTTCTCTGGATCATAAATCACAGCGGAGATATGATTTTTAAAAATCATTTAAATGTTAAGAGTGGTATTTGTCTTTAAAAATCAATTTAAGTTATTGATTTTTTGAGTTATATTTTGATTTTTAAAAAATCATTTAAGTGTTAAGAGTGGTATTTATCTTTAAAAATCAATTTAAGTTATCAAATTGACTCAAAATATTTTGAAACTTTTATGATGAGTTCTCTGGATCATAAATCACAGTGGAGATTAAAAAGCAAGTCATTTAAATGTTTGTGAATGATGAGTTCTCTGGATCATAAATACAGTGGAGATAAAAAATAACGTCATTTAAATGTTTATATTTTCCAAAATTAATTATTTTAGTGATTTAGTATTTGGGAAATTTAAGGACAATTTAAATGACTTGACCCATGAAATTATTTCCAAAGGTTTCTTTAGTAATGGTGGACCTTCCAAAATTTCCTTAGAATTTTCTAATCAATATTCTAATTTCCATGATTATTTTAAAGAAATAATGTGGAATAACTTGAAAAATATGGATCTTTGTATAGGGACCTCCTTTGACTGTAGAAAAATCAGAGGATGTTTCCCCTGACAGAGGCTACAACATGCCAAAATTCCAAGCCAAGGTGATGTGCCAATATGCATGGAGAATCAATGATCCCAAATAGTGTTTAATTAATTAAAAATAAAACTTACATCAAATGGACTTGAAATTTATTTCACATTGTTCTCCTCTGTTCACTGAGCAAGAAGGTATTTTTATTTTATTTTAGTGATTTTCTACACAAAGTTATAAATTTTCTAAGTTAAGGGTATTTAAATAAATAAGAAAAGCCCTATTTATCTATTTAAACCGCGCGTGCTGACTAGATCCTAGGCAGCTCGGAAGGCATGCGTGGCGCGCTATGGTTGGACGCTGCCATCCACGTAGCTGCTGACTCGGCCAGCAGTTTATGTCCCGAAGCGCTGTCCGGCTCGATCACCCCCGTCCATTTGATACACGCTTGATCAAACGACTCCCCGTCATCGTCCTCGATAGAATGATCTCATGCCCATCCCCACTAAAACCTTAAGATCTCAGCCTAGAGTCAACCAAATCACTTTGGGTTTGATCTTATGGACCCTTCTAAGTGAGAGAAACACATACATAAGGTTAATATACCACGAAATTAAGCCTAAGTAAATGTAGAATCAAAATAAGGTCGGGAGGAGGAGAACTTTTATACCTTTCCTCTGAGAAGGGAGGCTTCAATCAGTGGTGCTCGGCACGTTCGTTGGGGTCCAAGGAGGCTAGATATTGAGTCCCTGGTCTTGGTGTAAGGCATAGATATGAATTCGACCAAGCTCGATTTCAGGTGTTGGTCTAGGGCTATGGTAGAGGCTCTGTGGAAGGGGGATTTGATGGGGTTTTAGCTTCTTTCACTGTTGTGGAGGTGTGAGTGAAGTTAATTTGTGTTGATGGACTATGGAGGTGTATTGGGTTTTTTCCTAGTTTCCGAAAAGGTTTCAGGCTCAAAATTGAGATTCGACAATGGGAATGGGCGAGGAAATGGTTGGAATGCACTGAGGGGATCTTAGGGAAGCTCTGTGTGAAGTTTAGAGAGGCCTCTTTTGGAATGCACTGAGGGGATCTTAGGGAAGCTCTGTGTGAAATTTGGAGAGGCCTCTCTGAAAAATTTCAGCACACCTCCCATGGCCGTGGGAGGTGAGTTTTTATAAAAATGGCAATGGGGTTGCTCTCAGGGCATAATTTTGGGTGCATTGCGGTGCTTAGGTGGAGGGTAGAGGAGCTCCATAGATTGATTTGGATGAGCTGACCTCGGTTTGATTTGGGTGAGGTGCCATGGGAGTGGCTCTCAGTTTTGGGCTTTTCCGGCCACTAGACTAGCCAACTGGCCAGGGGGAGGTGGCTAGGAGCTCAGGGAACCTAGAGGAATCCATCGCAATNTTGGTAGAGTTGAGGTACCAATCTTTACCAACAAGCCATGGACCAATGGAAATCCCATTTTGGGTCCTCTACATAGTTGTATTAGCCAAACCATAGCCCTAGGGCTAGTAAGTTTAGGGGACCATCTATATGAGTATCCCAAAAGATCAAGGGATCTAGGCTTAGAAGTTCTGGGTTTAGGGTAGTGAGTGACTGTGAGTGTAGATGAGTGTAGTGAGTGAATTAGCTTTAGACCAACACCCAGGGTTAATCTTAAGGTTCAATAGTCCTAAGGGTGACTCATCTTGAGTTTCCCCCATAGTGATCCCACCTAATAAGTATAGAGGTTGAGAGCAATATGTGGAACTTCAAGTTGAGTGGAGAAGAGTTTGGAATTTCTAATGATAGGTTGAGGGTGGCTCATCTTGAGTATCCCCCATAGTGACCCCACCTACTAAGTATTTAGAGGTTGAGGCAATATGTGGAACTTCAAGTTGAGTAAAGAAGAGGGTAGAATTTCTAATGGTGAGGGTTCCATGTGTAGTTTTTTAAGAATAGTCAATAGGAAAATCATATGGCTAAACCTTAGGCTACTAAAAGGGAAAAACTAAACCTCAACCAAAAGTGAGGTCAACAAATGGACTCCCAATAGGTGCGATGTGTTGGGCAAGCACACCGTGCGTATTAGCATTGACCAACGAGATCAACAAAAACCAATACAACCTTTAAGTCAACAGACCTGAAAATATGTGTAGGGTCGTGTGTGTGATTTGTATCTGCCGGGGAATTAGCAGGTGTGTGTTTAATCAAGTCGAGAAGTAGGGACTCTCGTTGCGGATTGGAGAGTGGACTTTGAGTTATGAAATTTCAAAGATTTCAAAAGGATGGGAGTCAAAATAAAAGTGTTGACCATGAGGTGGGAATTGAAATTCATATATCAATTCAAAGAGAGAGAGAGAGAGAGAGAGAGAGAGAGTCGGAGTGTAAGGACCGACATCGAGTGTAATGAACCAAGAATTTAAGACTGATTCGGAAGTGAGAATTGAAATGTAGGTCAATTCTCAAAAGAAAGTGTCATGTAGGACTGATTCAAAAATGAGAATTGAAATGTAGGTCAATTCTCAAAAGAAAGTGTCGGAGTGTAAGGACCGACCTAAAATAAAATGAATCAGAAATGTATGACTGATTCGAAAATGAGAATTGAAATGTAGGTCAATTCTCAAAAGAGGGTGTCAGAATGTAAGGACCGACCTCGAATGTAATGAATCAGAAGTGTAGGACTGATTCGGGAATGAGAATTGAATTGTAGGTTAATTCTCAAAAGAGGGTATCAGAATGTAAGGACCGACCTTGAATGTAATGAATCAGAAGTTNATTTTATTGTAGAATCCAAAGGGAGAAGAACTAGGGGATGTCATGGATCCAGAGGAGAACCCCGGTGACTTCCCAAGCTATCTCAATGTTTGGTCTCAGTTTTGAGGAGAATAATTTGGGTGTTTCAACCTACCAATTTTATTAGTTAGGACTTAAATTCGTGTGAAATGATCACACAGATAGTCTGGAAGATGTGAGGATTTAGGTCGTGACAAACGATAATCTCAAAATTCTAGCAAATAGCCTGGAAGATGTGAGGATTTAGGTCATGACGGACGACAACCTCAGAATCCTAAGATCAAATAGCTTGGAAGATGTGAGGATTTAGGTCGTGACGAACGACAACCTCAGAATCCTAAGATCAAATAGCCTGGAAGATGTGAGGATTTAGGTCATGATAAACGACAACCTCGGAATCCTAAGATGTATAGCCTGGAAGATGTGAGGATTTAGGTCGTGACAAACGACAACCTCGGAATCCTAAGACGGTATAGCCTGGAAGATGTGAGGATTTAGGTCGTGACAAACGACAACCTCAAAATCCTAAGATGATTTAGGGCTTATATTATATAGTAGGGCTATACAAAGGCCTAAAGATAAGGTGAGGATTTACGTTACATAATCAAGTAACCTCAAAGTCCTATGGCTTTGTTGTTTAAGTTTAAGGAAGGAAGATTGTTTTAGCTGGGGAAGACAGGTTTTGCTGTTGAAGATGGCAGTGCTGCCCACCATGCTAGCTCCTTATTGTGGTAAGTTCAGTTATCTAGTGTGTCAAGTTATAATGTCAAATCAGGTGGCCCTATGGTTGAAGTTCTTTAATTCTTAGTGGTGTCAAGTTATAATATCAAATCAGGTGGCCCTATGGTTGAAGTTCTTTAAATTTTATGGGGGTATGGTCAAGTTATAATATCAAATCAGGTGGCCTTATGGTTGAAGTTCTTTAAATTTTATAAGGGCGTCTGCTGCCCACCAAGCTAGCTCCAAGCTCCTGCTGCGACGAGTTTGAGTTATCTAGTGTGCCATGTTATAACGAAATCAAGTGGGCCCTATGGTTGAAGTTCTTTAAATTTTATGAGGGCATATTAAAGTTGATTAGAGTGACACCAGTCCCTATGGTTGAAGTTCTTTAAATTTTATGAGGGCATATTAAAGTTGATTAGAGCGACACCAATTAGGATCCTACAGTTCTCTTGTTCCGACACCACTATTTTCTATTGAATTCACTTAGTTCAAATGAACTTACTAAACTCAACTTAATGAGTTCCAAAATTTCATTTAAACCGTGGGAAGCCTCGTTAGCAACCGTAGGTTAACTCATCCGAGAGATTCCCTATCATCCGATAGAGACATCTTAATTTAGTTGAAGTTGTGGTTTTGTGTGATGTTTGTGACTAAAGTTTGGGTTGTTTTATGTTTTTAATGTTGTGGCGGTGAGTTTTATCTTGGTTGATTTTAGTTTTAGATGGTTTTAGTTTTCATACAGGGTGACATCATTGTTTAGTTTGCAAATTTATGGGTATAAAAGTACAGTATGAAAGTACAAGAAAGACAATGCTGAAAACTGTAAAAGTGTACCTACGAGTCTTCTCGTTCCACCACCTGAAACTTAAAATGCATGTTAAGATAGTTTATGAAGAGCAGGCATGGAACATGTAAGGAAAAGGCAGAAGAAAGACGGTACTATAAACTGTAAAAGCGTACCTGGCGAATTCTCGTTCCACCACCTGAAACTTAAAATGCATGTTAAGGCAGTTTATGAAGAGCAGGAAAGTATCTCGTTCCACCACCTGAAACTTAAAATGCATGTTAAGGCAGTTTATGAAGAGCAGGAAAGGCAAAATTTTGGTAATTTTCCTAACCCTATGTCATATCTTGGTGAGTCCTTAAAATTTTAAATAAGGATGATTTCAATGAGCGAAGAATATTAAGTATAATAGCCTCTGAGGTATCCAACAAGTTAGGAGGGGGAAGCAGGTCCATGCCTCCCTCTCACCAACTGGTGAAAAGCCTCAAGTCCATGTAAACTTATTATGTTGCTAAATGGTTCATCTTGTAAACACCCTTATTACTCAGTGAGCACTGATGTCTCAATTATCTCTAAGAATAGGGTAATTATCACTTGTGATTCAATTTAAGAATTATGTGGGTGAAGACCTTTAAAGGGGCAAGTTAGTGTAATTTGAACACTTAGCCAAATTTTTAATCCTAATTAGGCTTAGTGGTGTTTCAAGCATGTTTGATTTAGATATGTTTATTTCTCTAATCCTTGTTTAATCATTTTTTTTTATTCAGCCTAAGTCACCCCTAAGCCCTTAAGACAAGTGAGTGTCTTAATTTAGTTTTGAAAAGGGTTAAGCTTAAGTGGTCATGATTCATGATTTGGGTTTTATTTGAAAATAAAAATAAGAGGTATTAAATTGATTAATTGTTGACTTCAAAAGTCATACCCCTAAGTCCAGGATCATTTAATTTTAATAAACTTCCAAATTTTAATAATTTAGAAATTTATTAATCTTAATTAAGAAAGTGAGATTGGTTTCTACCAATTAACCCCTTTGCATTTCAAACATCAAATGAATTGATTAATATTAGGTTACCCATTTTCCTTCCTTGAATTAAGCCTAAATGTTAATTAAGGCAAAATTTCCAAAAATTACACATTTGCCCCTAAGGCTCTAACACTTCATAATTTGTCAAATTCAATTTAAATGACTTTAAAATTTTTATCCTCACATTTGCCCCTAAGGCTCTAACACTTCATAATTTGTCAAATTCAATTCAAATGACTTTGATACATTTGCCCCTAAGGCTCTAACACTTCATAATTTGTCAAATTCAACTCAAATGACTTTGAAATTTTTGTCCTACCTAATTCACGGGTCATTTAAGATATCAGAGGAGAAAATATGATTTTCCAAAGTTTAATTTAATTTATGTAATTATTTTCAAGCAAAAATAGGATTTTTCAAAAAAATTCCTAACTTGACCAAGGTAAATTATAATCCCTTGATCTTTTTACTACAGGTAGACCCAGACCAGATAAGCCTTTGTACAAAATTTCATGCTTTTTTGAATTCTCTGTGATTTATTAGAATTATTTCAAGTATGGGTTATTTAATAAAAATAAAATATTTTAGGTGGTGAAAATTAAGTTTTGTATTTTTGAAAAATCTCTATAAGGTTAGAGAACTCATAGGAGCAAATTTTACAATTTTTTTTTTTATTTTTCTTTGATTTATGGAATTATTTTAGTGAATACTCATTTTTAGCCTTTTAAAAAAAATATTTTTAAGCTTTGAAACTCAATATCTTTATTTAAAAAATGAGGAAGAATTTTATAATTGTTCTTAAGTGATTAAGAAGCAATTTAGAACATTTCCATGAGTTTTATTATTTTTGTGGTTTTTATGGATTTTTAATTATTTAAATATTTAAAATAGGCTAAAAATCAATTTTTTATTTTAAATATCATTATTTTTAAAAAATACACCTGATCCTAGAGAACTTAAAAACTAAATTTCATAATTTTTTGAGTTATATTTTGATTTTTAAAAAATCATTTAAATGCCAAAAGTGGTATTTCTCTTTAAAAATCAACTTAAGTTATCAAATGAACTCAAAACATTTTGAAATTTTTATGATGAGTTCTCTGGATCATAAATTACAGTGGAGATAAAAAATCAAGTCATTTAAATGTTTATATTTTCCAAACTTAATTTTTTGAGTGATTTAGTGTTTGTAAAATTTAACTGCATTTTAAATGACTTGACCCATGAAATTATTTCCAAAGACTTCTCTAGGTGGACCTTCCAAAATTTTCTTAGGATTTTCTAATTAATATGCTAATTTTCATGATTATTTTAAGGAAATAATGTGGAATAACTTGAAAAATATGGATATTTGTATATGAATCTCCTCTAACTTTGGGAAAATAAGAGGATATTTCCCTTGACAGGGGTTGCAACATGCCAAAGTTTCAAGCCAAGGTGATGTATCAAAAAGCATATTCAAAATAGTGTTTCATTAATTAAAAATAAAATATGCATAACAAGGTCTTGAAATTTATTTCACAATTTTCTCCTCTGTTCACTGAGTAAGAGGGCATTTTTATTTTATTTTTATGATCTTTCTACACAAAGTTATGAATTTTCTAAGTTAAGGGTATTTAAATAAATAAGAAAAGCCTTATTTATCTATTTAAACAACGTGTGTTGACTAGATCCTAGGCAGCTCTGAAGGCATGCGTAGCATGCTCTGGTTGGACGTTGTCGTCCACGTAGCTGCTGACTCGGCCCGCGATTTATGTCCCGAAGCACTATCCGGCTATGTGATACACGCACGATCGGACGGCTCCTCGTTATCATCCCCGATAGAATGATCTTGTGACCGTCCACACTAAAACCCTAAGATCTCAGCCTAGACTCAACCAAATAACCTCGGGTTTGATCCTATGGACTCGTCTAAGTGAGAAAAACATATCCATACGGTTAATGAACCATGAAATCAAGACTAAGTAGATGCTGAATCAAAATAAGCTCAGAAGGAGGAGAAGTTTTATACCTTTACTCTGAGAATGGAGTCTTCAATCAGAGGTGCTTGGCAAGTATGTTGGGGTCCAAGGAGGTTAGGGATTGAGTCCTTCATCTTGGTGTAAGGCCTATGTATGAATTCGATCCAGCTCGATTTCAGGTGTTGGTCTAGAGCTATGGTGGAGGCTATTTCAGAGGGTAATTTGATGGGGCTTTGGCTTCTTTCACTGTTGTGAAGGTGCGGGTGAAGTTAATTTGAGTTTGGTGGACTGTGGAGGTTTATTGGGTTCTGTCCTGGTTTCTGGCAAGGTTACAAACTCAAAATTGAGCTTCGGCAATGAGAATTAGTGAGGAAAAATGATTGGAATGCACGGAGGGGATCTTAGGGAAGCTCTATGTGAAGTTTGGAGAGGCCTCTCTAAGAAAACTTTAGCACACCTCCCATGGTCGTGGGAGGTGAGTTTTTATAAAAATGATCATGGGGTGGCTCTCAGGGCATAAGTTAGGGAGCATTGTGGTGCTTATGTGGAGGGCAGAGGAGCTCTTCAATTTGACTTGGATGAGATGGCCTCTAGGTTTGATTTGGGTGAGGTTCCATGGGACTGGCTCTTGGTTTTGGGCTTTTCCTACCACTAGGCTGGCCAGCCGGCTAGTGGGAGGGGGCTAGGAGCTCAGGGAGCCCAAAGGAATCCATCACAACAATTTAATGCAAATGTACTTTAATTTGGCAAAGATATCTTAAGCATGTGCATTTTTGGAAATAATATCCCTTAATTTGGGAGACCTTTGGTCCATGGCATGATTTAGGTGGTTTCATGGTGTTTGTACTGGTCACTAAGTCCAACTAATAGTTGTGGTGGAGTTAATTTGGTCACTTTAGGGTGGTTAGGTCACATTTTGTGCATGGGTCCAAGTGGGAGAAAATGACCAAAACTTGAATTTGGGCTAGGTTAGCCATGTCAATTGGCCCAATTAATTGTTGCATTTGGTTTATATGATCATAAAGAACAGCTTTGGTGAAGAATGGAAATGGTTTGAGCTCAATTGAAGGGTCAATTTGAGGGAATTTTGAACCTTAATCAATTTGGTTATGTTGGGCTAGGCTTGGGTCTAGCTTGGGTTAGCCTTATGAACTTTAATCAATTTGGTCATGTTGGGCTAGGCTTGGGTCTAGCTTGGGTTAGCCTTCGTTGAACTTTAATCAATTTGGTCATGTTGGGCTAGGCTTGGGTCTAGCTTGGGTTAGCCTAGGAGAACTTTAATCAATTTGGTCATGTTGGGCTAGGCTTGGGTCTAGCTTGGGTTAGCCTTGGGGCGTCCAAATTGATTATTGTAAATGCAATAGGGACCTCATGAAGAGTTTTCAACATGAATTGGATGCCAATTTGGAGGTTAAGGCAAACAGTCTAGGCTTGGGTCTAGCTTGGGTTAGCCTTGGGCTAAGTACAAATTGATTATTGTAAATAGTTGATAGGGACCTCATGAAGAGTTTTCAACATGAATTGAATGCCAATTTGGAGGTTAAGGCAATCTGGGGACCCTATGAAGAGTTTTCAACATGAATTGGGTGCCAATTTGGAGGTTAAGGCAATCAAGTTAGATAAAATTTGAGTTTTCAACATGAATTGAATGCCAATTTGGAGGTTAAGGCAATCAATTGGGTGAAATTTGTGGAATTATCAATTTGGGGCTAAATTTGGGAATTTTGGATTTAGGCCAAAATCAAATGGATATGAGGCTTCAACAAGGTCAATTTATGGTTAATTTTTATGTATAGGAATGTTATCAAGATTTTACAACTTTAATTGAGGCCAATTGACTAGGCTATGGGTTCAATTTGGTGAGATGAGGTCATATTGTCAAAATTGGGGCTTTAATCTAACTCAAAATTGGGCTCAAATTATGGACCAATTGAGCTTGGATTTGGTTTATTTTGGTCATATCAAAAGGTAATTTGAGTTTAGGAATGGAATTGGGGTCAATTGAGATCAAATTGATGAACATTTGAGTTGAATTTGGAGAAATTTGGATCTTTAAAGGGCGATTTGGGGATTCTGGTTAAAGGNTGAATGAAGTGAATCAGAAGTGTAGGACTGATTCAGGAATGAGAATTGAAATGTAGGTCAATTCTCAAAAGATGGTGTCGGAATGTAAGGACCAACCTCAAATATAATGAATGAGAAATGTATGAATGATTCGGAAAAGAGAATTGAAATGTAGGTCAATTCTCAAAAGAAAGTGTCGGAATGTAAAGACCGACCTCAGAAATTGAAATGTAGGTCAATTCTCAAAAGAAGGTGTCAGAATGTAAGGACCGACCTCAAATGTAGAGAATCATATAGGTCAATTCTCAAAAGAGGGTGTCAGAATGTAAGGACCGACCTCGAATGTAATGAATCAGAAGTGTTGGACTGATTTGGGAATGAGAAATGAAATGTAGGTCAATTCTCAAAAGAGGGTGTCAGAATGTAAGTACCGACCTTGAATGTAATGAATCAGAAATGTAGGACTGATTCGGAAATGAGGATTGAAATGTAGGTCAATTCTTAAAAGAGGGTGTCGGAATGTAAGGACCGACCTCAAATGAAATGAATCAGAAATGTAGGACTGATTCAGAAATGAGGATTGAAATGTAGGTCAATTCTAAAAAGAGGGTGTTGGAATGTAAGGACCAACCTCGAATGTAATGAATCAGAAGTGTAGGAGTGATTCAGAAATGAGAATTGAAATGTAGGTCAACTCTCAAAACAGGGTGTCGGAATGTAAGGACCGACCTCGAATGTAATGAATCAGAAATGTAGGACTGATTCAGAAATGAGGATTGAAATGTAGGTCAATTCTCAAAAGAGGGTGTTAGAATGTAAGCAAAAACCTCAAANCCTCGAATGTAATGAATCAGAAGTGTAGGAGTGATTCAGAAATGAGAATTGAAATGTAGGTCAACTCTCAAAACGTGTCAGAAATGTAGGACTAATTCAGAAATGAGAATTGAAATGTAAGTCAATTCTCAAAAGAAAGTGTTGGAATGTAAGGACCGACCTCGAATGTAATGAATCAGAAATGTAGGACTGATTCAGAAATGAGGATTGAAATGTAGGTCAATTCTTAAAAGAGGGTGTCGGAATGTAAGGACCAACCTCGAATCTAATGAATCAGAAGTGTAGGACTGATTCAGAAATGAGAATTGAAATTTACAAAGCTTATGGTGTTGAAATTGCAAAAGCGTATCAAGTGGAAAGGCTGATTTTATAGAAGATTTGCAGAGCTTTGTGAGATTTTGTGTAGAATGCAAATTTCTACGAGGATGTGAAGAGAGTTAAGGTAGATAACGATGGTTGTACTGCAAAAAAAAAATTGTGTTTTTAAAGTTTTAATTTAATTGGTTGATTTTTAAAAAGAAATTTATTTTGTTATTCACTCATTTATGATTATTTTTCATTTGTGTTTTATTTATTGTTGAAGATTTGTTGTTTCGTTCTTTGTTCATTGAAATTATGTCCATCGCACAAAAAGGCAACTGACAAAAAGACACAATTTGAGAGAAATTTCCATTAATCTGCCCCAAAAAGGGATACCAAAAATCAGGCATAGGCTAATGCCTCAAAAGGTACATCATGTAATCCATGTCAAAATACATTGAGAGTCATCTCATGATATGAATACACTATAGACTGCATACATCAGATACAGGTCATGCTGTTAAAAGAAAGCAAGTGAACCCTCTGTGTCAGGTATGTTGAGCTCCTGATCAAGCAGACCTTCTAAGTCATGCTCCAGGATAAGACTTCCCTTCTCATGTACTTAGAGGTACAACCTTCTCATAGCTATTATGGAAACAACTCCTCCAATTCTGGGTCCTGCTGGAATCCTTAAGGTATTTTACTATCGTTCATTCTGTGAAAGGTTAACGACACCCTACGGTGTCGCACTCCTGGAATGCAATGCTTGGCAACGACTGCACCGTTGCCTTCAGGACAAGTACTAAACCAATTGGAACAGGAATCTCCACAGCTCCTCTGAATTCACCAGGGCCTGCTATATTGATTTCTTTTCTAAATAGAATATTTCTTTTACTCGTGAATGAGACCGTGCAGAAAGGCCTCACAAAATCATGATGGACGATGTGTGGGGGAATGCAGTCACCTTCTTCATAAATGTTAATGATGCAACTATTGGGAAAGCAAGTAGCGGGTAGAATATTCCACTTGACCATTCTTATGATCATCCATTTTATCATCGGTGGTAACGGATCCACTTGGTCGTATCTGAGGATCCCAGATGGATTCCCTTGTTTGTCGTTCGTATAATTGTAGCAACAGCCGCATTGGATGGTGATTCTTCCCTTTCCCCTCATCTATTTCTTCAGCTCAGAATATGTCCTCTCCATGAGAAGGCCTGCTCAACCTCTATCTCTTAAATAAAAAATGCAGTCCAAAATTCTTCTTTCATCAGTTTCAAAGAAAACACTAGTATATAGCTCCAGACCTTCTAATATGTTGACGAACTTTCCCTAAACTTCTTCATAGAAATCAAATTCTCTTTTATTTACTCTGCTTATCTTGTAGTATTCTACCATACCACGAGTTGGCAGCTGCCGTGGGCGTTCCTTCCTTCGGGCCTCAGCGGGAACCCAAACTGGTGTCGGTCGATCTTGAATATGAGATTCAGCCTCTAGTGGGATGTATGATCCTGGGCTCCATGGCGCGCGCTGATCCGTGCCCAGTGGGACATATGGTTCATTTGTAGCGAAGTCTGGAGTCTGAGACTCGTTGGTGCTTGAAGTGTATTCTTCTAATGTACTGAAATGTTCTAGATGCAAAACACTGCAGTCGTGACTAATGTTCCGACCGGTACCTCAACGTTGCATGTTGGGCAAACCCTGCATAAGATATATGGAACTGGGAGCACATCTGATTCTGTCACAAATCCTGACTCGTCATCTGTAGTGGGGAGGCTGTTAGAAGTTTCTCTCAAATCTGGGTCGTAAAAATGTCCCTCAGGAATGGGGGTAAGAAAACTGCTCATGTCTCTTTGGCATATGTGTTCCTTTTGCAGAAAGGCTCTCTGTTTCTTTTGACTGGCATTTCTGCGCTGCATCCAGTGGAGCGGAGTATTCAGTAATCGTTCATTACGGGTGGCTATCAGTTCCCTTACTGGAGTAGCTACCATGGAGGGCACACGGCTGGGCTTTTCCATCTGATCTTGTTCCGCTATCACGTTTTTACCTTTGCGTGACACATTGTCTTGAGTGGTCACCCTCAACAGTGAAGGCAGTCCCACATTTTCTTTATTGTTGACTACGTCCATTAGAGGACCCTCGTAGTCCATATCAACTTGGTTGAAATCCACATTGAAATCTATGACACCCCCTTGCGGCGCCATCTCTTCATTTAGTGTGAGGTTCCAGCAGTCCTCGAAGGCAAAGATCATCCTCTGTCCTGACATTTTTCTACAGACGACAGGAAAAATGTCAGTGGTCCGAAGCTTAGCATGAACAAGAACAAAACAAAGTATTATAAAAGTAAATTTTAGTTTGTTTTTATGAAAAGGATTATTCATTTTATGTGTGAGTCTTTTTTGATTTAATAGGGTATTTAAATTCAAAAGTAAAAAAGAGAACGTGTGAAGTTCAAAAATCTTCTCAAAATTTTCATTATACTAAGGTTAATTACAAACTTTGGACCCGGTCATAGAAATTTAGCGACATAGATAACTTTAAAACAATTAAAGTTGGCTCGAAGGGATTCATTTAGCGGAGGCAAGCAGCATTAAGCAGCATCAGGTTGCGTAATAGGTTTTCAGGTATCGTCCATTTATCCATAACATGGGTCTTTCATCCCGGAAGTCCACTAATTGGTAGGCTCCTTCTATATAGACTTTCTCAATGACAAATGGTCCCTCCCAAGTTGGCTCGAACTTCCCACCTATTTTGTGGCGAGCAAGAATAGGCCTTTTGAGCACAAATACGAGGTCACCAATTTTGAATGTCCTTGGGCGAACAAATTTTTCATGGGCTTGTACCATCTTTGCCTGGTAGAGCTCCAAATGTTGCTGGGCTTCTAGTCATTTTACTTCAAGACTCTCTAGTTCTTTAATTCTGAGTTTTGCACTTTCTCCCATTGTGAGTTGGTTGGTAACAGTGACTCTAAGAGATGGTGTCTGGATCTCTAGCGGTAGCACGACCTCGGTCCCGTACACGAGCATATAAGGTGTACACTGAGTGGGAGTTCTGAAAGTTTTCCGGTAAGCCCACAAGGCTTCTAATAGTTTGTTATGTCAATCGCTCTTATTTTCATCCAGTGTTTTCTTCAAAATCTGTACCAGTGTCTTGTTGAAAGTTTCCGCCAGACCATTTGCTATGGGATAGTAAATTGTAGAGTATCTCCAATCTATCTCGTGTCTTCTGACAAAATTGTTGATCTTTGTACTTTTGAAAGCTGTCCCATTGTCAGAGATTATTCTTCGCGGTACTCCAAAATGGTAGAAAATTTGGCCTTTGAAAAAATTGAAGGACGTGTTTTGTCGTAACCTCACGTAACGGTACTGCCTCTGCCCATTTGGAGAAGTAATCCATAGCAGCAAGTATAAATCTATGTCCTTTAGAAGATAGAGGGTCTATCAAAACTATTATGTCTGTGCCCCAACACTCGATTGGCCACGAGGAAACAGTTGGGTGCAGCACATTTGGAGCCACCCCATGCACTTGGCATTGGTGACATCTTCTGGTTGTATCCATGCAATCAGACATCATTGTTGGCCAATAATATCAGAGTCTTTTGATCTTCTTTCATTTTTGGTCCCAACTGATGAGCGCCACACAATCCGGCATGTACTTCTTTGACAATATTTTGTGCCTCGGCTCTACTCAAAATTGTAGCCAGATTTGGTCGAATGATCTTCTGTAGAGAACATTTCCCACCAGGGCATAAGACATGGCCCTTCTTGTGATGTGGTGCGCCTTAGACTTTTCTTCTGACAGCTTTCTAGTATGCAAATATTCTATTAATGGCTTACGCCAATCTTCATTGATATTTGAAAATGTATTAATTGTTTCTTCTTTTCCAAGCTTGTGTAGAGTTTTGCAGTCGTTTCGAGACAAGACTCGTCTTCCTTGCACCGTGACTTCGATGGAATCCTCCGGGGGACACGCCATTTCCTTAGTGAGTTTTTCTAGAGCGTCGGCATGGGCATTATCTCACCGAGGAATCTGATAAAAAGTCACCTTAAGAATCTGCTCCGGGAGCTTAATCGTGTACAGATGGTACTCTGCTAGTCTTGGTTTCAAAATTCTGTATTGTTCGGTGACCTGCTGGATGACAAGTTGAGAGTCACCATAAATGGAAATGTTTGTTATATCCATTGAAATTGCCAATTCCAATGTGGTGATTAAAGCTTCATATTCTGCTTCATTGTTAGTGCGCGGCTCTGTCAGGTGGTATAAGAACCTCAACATACCCTTATCTGGCGTAATAAAGATCAAACTGATCTCTGCCTTGCCCGGTATAACTGTACATGATCTCTTGTCTTTCTTGGCTGACGAAGCACCATCGAAGTACATTTCTCAGCATTGCGCACTAGAAAATTCCATTTGTAGTATTTGCTCGTCCGGTAACTCGTCGTTGAGAGAGGACCCACCTGGCAGTGGGTGTGCAGCGAGAAAGTTTGCTAGTATGTGTCCCTTGATAGCACGGAGGGGCACAAAAGTTATATCAAATTGCAATAATATCATTGACCATCTTGCTAAACGTCCGAAGAGTGTTGCTCGGGTCACAAATATTGCAATGGATTAACTTTCGAAATCAGGGTGATCTTATGAGAAAGCATGTAATGTCTAAGATTTTGAGCGACAAAAATTAATGTCAGACAATGCTTCTCAATAAGTGGGTACCTTACCTCCGTCGGTATTAGACGACGACTCAAGTAGTAGAGTGCATTTTCTTTGCCCTCATCATTGACTTGGGCTAAGAGGGATGCAAGAGAGTCATCCAAAGCCGCTATATAAAGTATCAACGGTTTCCCTGGGATACAGGCTACCAAAAAAAGAGGTGTCATTAATTATTGTTTAACGTCCTCAAATGCCCACTGGCATTTCTCTTCCCAAATAAATTTGGCGTCCTTTTTAATTAATGCCGAGAAAGGCTGACACCTACCTGAGAGATTAGAAATAAAGCGTCTCAGATATGCCAACTTCCCCTGGAAGGAATGTAGCTGCTTCAAGGTTTTAGGGGGAGGCATTTCCAAGATAGCTTTAATCTTATCCGGGTCGATCTCGATTCCCCGATGACAGACAACAAATCCTAGAAATTTTCCGGAGGTGACTCCAAAGGCGCACTTTAAGGGATTCATTTTAAGGTCATATCGTCGTAACCATTCAAATACGATCCTCAAATCGTACAAATGGTCTATTTTATGTTTACTTTTTACGAACAAATCATCCACGTAGCATTCTACTTGATTTTGAATGAGGTCATTAAAAATCTTCGTCATTGCACGTTGATATGTCGGTCCAGCGTTCTTTAGGCCAAATAGCATCACTGTGTAACAAAAAATTCCAATCGGTGTTCTAAAAGCTGAAAGTGTTGCATCCTCGGGAGCCATCTTGATTTGGTTGTATCCCGATGATCCATCCATGAAGGAGAAAATCTCATGTGTTGAAGCGATATCCACCATCATCTCTGGTATAGATAGTGGAAACTCGTCTTTTTGACATGCTTTATTTACATCCTTGAAGTCGACACAAACATGGATCTATCCATTTTTCTTTTTAATAGGTACAATATTGGTTAACCACATTGGGTATTGCTCTTCTTTAACAATGTTGGGGTTTATCAATTTCTTTACCTCGGTGATGACTTATTGTTCTATTTCAAGGTACATTCTCCTGGGAGCTTGTTTTACTAGGGTTATATTCTTTTCCACCCCGAGTTTATGGACTGCAACCTCTGCTGACAGCCCTAGCATTTCATCGTAGCTCCATGCGAAGCAATCTTTGAATTTAGTCAATAGTTTGACCAGCTCTGCAGATTCTTCGTCATCAAGTAGAGAACTTATAAATGTAGGTCAGGGTCATTCTTCAATCCCGAGGTTAATCTCTTTCAGTTCAATGATAGTGCATTTAATTTCTTCCTCAAATTCTAGCAGATCATCTTCTATTGGTTGATCAGTAGAGTCATCCTCTATATCGAGACAATCCTCTTCTGACTCACTAGTAACAACCATGCAAATTTCAGAATCATCGACTGGTCCAACTGTACCAAATCTGAGACCTACTTTTGAATTGGGAGTTTGAATTTTTGCATTCTATTATTTTTCAAAAAGTTGAAATTTATCTTTTGATATTCATTTTGGTAAGTGTCCTTGTTGAATTAACCTTTGAACACAAGGAGTTTTGGTAAGTGTCCCTGTTGAATTAACTTTTGAACACAAGGCGAGAAGTAACCAAAAGATAGTTTCATTAATTCATTAGAATCAACATCCAAATTTACATGTTTTTCAAGCTCAGTAGAGGTAGGAGCATGGTAAAATTTGATTGGCTTTGAACCAACACTACAGACTTCCTTAATCTCTAAACTCATAGTATTCACATAGAGGTTTATCCGATCATACATTGTTTCATATTCATTCCTCTCTGTATCTTCTAGGGATATCTCATACTAAGGTTTCTTGTGCTTTGTCATCATTATTTCATCTTTAAAACCGTCTTCATCACAAATGTTGATATTTAGCATAGTCTGTTCAACAATTAAATTGATATTTCCTCGTCCGCGTCCCTGGCCTCGACCTTGTGTGCGTGAACTAGAAGGACCTCCACCAACTTTTTGTAAGGGAGTGGTAGAAGGTTGTTGAAGCGGAGTTGTATGGCCTCCTTTTGGTGATTTTTTTGAATCTTCATCTTTGTTTGTGATAACTTCATGAGAGAAGACAGTCCACTTTGGAGGCGCGTAGTAGGCAGCATCTTCATGGATACCAACTTCATGCACTGAAAAATGGTTGTAGGTCTCCCTTGATGCAATTTTTTTGACCATCTTTGCGGTATTTAATGCACTGGTGTAGGGATGATAGAACCATATTATGCTCATGAATCCATGGTCGACCGAATAGAGCGTTAAAAGAGGTCTCGGCTTGGAACCATATTGTGCTCATGAATCCATTGTCGACCCAATAGAGCGTTAAAAGAGGTCTCGGCGTCAATTTAACGGTTGTTACGAGTTCTCCAACCTTCATAAGTAATGTAATTGATCCAAGGGCTCTTCTTGTTGAATCCTCTTAACATCATCTTATTGGTCGTAAGCTCTTGAGCTTCAATATCCAAATAGGTCAATCTCCGTAGGCTCATCTAGTTAAGAGATGCTCCAGGATCCACTAAAATCCTGGATAACACAAATCTGCCCATGTTGACGGAGATGTAGAGCGGACGATTGTGGTCGGCGGTACCGAGCAGCAAGTCTTTGTCTGTAAAGGTTACCCCTGACTGTTCTCTCAATGAGCAAACTTCATATGGTCGGCGGTACCGAGCAGCAAGTCTTCATTTGTGAAGGTTACCCCTGACTGTTCTCTCAATGAGCAAAATTCATCTGAGGATGTGCTAGCCAATTGAGCTAATCAAATTTCTGGATCAAGAAAAGCTGTAACCAGAGACTCTCTCATCTCCTTTGACAGGATCAGAGCGTCGTAGATGCTTAATCGGGCACCAGAGATTCTCTCATCTCCTTTGACAGGATTAGAGCGTCGTAGATGCTTAGTCGGGCAGGCAACTTCCTAAGATGAGCTAGCACGTTGTAGTATACTTTGCATGATCCTCCGATTTTATCTTGATTATTTGGTTCTTCCACTGGCAGAGGTGGGGGTATCTCTTCTCGAGTCCTTATATGTTTTCCTTTGTCTATTGGAGCTGTTCTTGGTGGTAACACTTTTTCGCTCCTTAAGTTCACTTTTGTGATTTCTTCTTCTTGATATATCATCGTTGAATCTTCTGGTGTCTTTTCCCCCTCATCAGAAAGATATAAGTTGATGGAGAGCGGTGTAACATGATGCTCGAGAGTTGGCTCTTTGTTATCGGTGCTTTCGTAAGCGATATCATTGAGTTCTTCTTTGGCCTTGACAATGTGTTCATCAGACTCGAGTACGATTTGAGGATCATTTTCGGGATCAAGTTTGCAGCTAGATCGGTCATAATCAGTCACGTTATCACCAGAAATAGTCAAAATGTAGCCAAAATCACAATCATTATATTCACAAGACCCCAGTGAGACAAAAAGATAATCATACTAAGTCAAGGGTTCGAGGATTTTCTTCCCCAAATCCGAGACAACCAATCTAATGAAGGCAACCCCTATCCTACCCCCGGTGCTATCAATCTTGGCAGTGACTCTTTTCTTCTTCTTACTCTTTGTCCTTGACGATGAAGGATTTTCTGTCGAAACCTTCAGGCTCGGTATGTTGCAGACTCTGAATGGAGGCTTGTTTTGATGCAGACTGTATTTTGTTAAGTATCTTTTTAGATGACCTACTCCAGAACTCCTTTCATTCTTCTTTGGTGTTCATAGAATCTTGTTTCGATGAATCCTGTATGTGATTAAGGACCCTCCGGAGTTCATCCCAAGTTGTACTACATCCATCTGTTCCAACATATGGATCAATTGGGGAGATTCACTCAGCTGAAACCATGTTTATGGAACCTTTTTCAAGTCTCTCAAATACTCCTTTGGGATTGTTATATTCTCTTCCTTGAGGTTCTTCTCGAGTCAGTCTTTAAAGACGAAGCACTTGTCTATAGTGTGTCCAAGCAACCAGTGATTTGGGCAATAACTTGCTTCGTTTTTCTTATCCACCAGTGTGCCCAAGCAACCGGTGGTATGGGCAATAATTCAGTTCATTCTTCTTTTCCACTTCTTCAAGTTTCTTTGGATCAGGTAGTTTGAATTCTGGTTTCTTCATCAAGCTTTTGAATATTTTAGGTACAACATCATCTTTGAAGGAATACACAACTTTTTGTCGCTCTAACAGGGATATTCTTTTACTCGTCATTCGAGGTGATCCCTCCTGAGACAGCCGTTGGTTGGATTGGTTGCTCTATTTCTGAGAGTACTGTGATGAAGATTGGCAATGATCTTCTGGATATACCTTTATTGGTTGTTTTCCTTTGTCGACAATTGCAACTACTCCTGATTTCTTTTCGAGCACTCTGGTCACCTTAGCCTTTTCATGTGGCTCCATGTGCTTCATTTCTTCTTGAAAACTATTGGCTTTACTGAGTAGCTTCTCGAAGGATTTGATGGTAAGTCCCTTAAGCATGAAAGCTACTAGCCCATGAATGCTTTTTAGAAGAATCTCAATTGCTTGATGTTTTTGTAGCTGAGGTTCACATTTCATGCTACGGTTTCTCCACCTAAAAATATAGTCTGTCAAGGTTTCACTGGGCTTCTGCTTCTCCATTATGAGCTCTACAATAGACACGTGATGTTGTGCCCCGGTAAATCTTTTCACAAATAACTGTTCCAACTAAAAAAATGTTTTAATTGACCCATTGGGCAAGTCAGTGTACCGGTCGAAAGCAATCCTTGACAAGTTACTGACGAACTGTTGGCAGAGTAGAGCTTCATTATTCCTCGTGTTGCCACAACTGGCTCAAAAATTTGTTATGTGTTGTATGGGATTTCCAGTCCCATCGAATATCTAAAAGTTTGGGGCCACAAAACCTTTAGGGAAAGGGGCGGCATCGAACTCCTCCCCACTCAATAGAAGGATGTGGACCTATTTATAATTTCTTTCAGAAACATTTTGATAAATTTATTTATAATCTCATAACACTCAATCATACATTCCACATTGGCTCACTTATGCATGATTCAATTTTTTAACTTTTGGTGCCCCAATGATCTCAAACTTAGATAACATTGGGCGTTTGATTTCACTCATTGATCTGCTTGATTTGACTAAAAGGCTTCCATATTTGGATTTCATTTTGTCATTTCATTAAAATTCTAAAGTATTCAATCGCACTTTAAATGATTAATTTGAGCTTTATTGAATTTCTATTTAATTGCTTTTCCTGTAACGAATAAAATTTAAACATTTTAGCATCATATAAATATTAACAGAAATGAAAATTTAAAGTAACATGCTTGCAATAATTTTCATATCCTAAATATGTAAGTCAAAAAATTAATAATAAAAGTAAAAAATTTAAATTGATCAAATTTTAATTTGCTTAACATGTAGAGATTCATCAAACTTTATGCAGTGGAGTATAACATAAAAGCAAACAAACACACATGACTGCAACATCAGAACAAATAGCTGGTAGTAAATTAAAAATTTTAAACATACACCTTTTAAAAGTAAGAAGTTAGCTAAACTCTAAACCTTCTTTAGATCTAGAATTAAATTCAGCACAGACTAACTAAATAAATTCAACAACACAACTATCACAATTAGTACCACTAAACGTAATAATTATTCACAAAACATAGATACATGACAGTAGGTGTATGAACAAAACTTAGCAGTCTCATCAATAACAACTAAAAAGAAAACACAAAGTGTAGAACAACTACACTAACAACAGTTCATAACAACATACACACTAAAAACATCAATCAAAACTAAAGATCCAAACTAATCATCTTTCTCCTCTTCATGACTGTCTTCACTACGGCAAACAACTACAGGCTCATATGGTGGAAATCCAGGGTACTGAGGAAATACAACATCTTGGTTACCTCTCATAAGGTTTTCCATAGCTAAGTTGAATTCACCAACATAATCACTACGTCTCTTCATATATCCATCCATATGCTTGGCAAAATGTTCTAAGTTTGATGCCTTGTCCGCAATATGGTTCACATCCAAAATCCTTTGTAATAACTGTGATTGAGAATCAGATCCAAAAGTTTGACCTCGTGATGTAGAAGAATCTGAAGCAGAAGCTCGTGATGTCGAAGCAGTATAACTACCAGAGAATCCACCCCTCCAGCAAAAAGTAGAATGATGTGAATAAGATTTCACATTCACACTGGTAATAGGCTTTAGTGGCTGTAAGATTTCCTCCCAGCTGTAAAATCTAACTCCAGCCTACTCGCATAAAGAAAAGAACAAGGACGCAAATCCCAAAATTTCAATAGTAGCAGCAACGACAGAACTAATAATAACTCCATGAATCTAAGCTCCATTATCAATATGCTTGAATTGTCAAATGCGATAGTTCAAGGTTGTTCAATCTTAAGTCACTTCACTCAAATGATTATTAGGTAGCAAAAGAGCAAAAATAAAATAATTCCATGCCTTTGCAATGGCACCCAAATTTGAAGCAGAAAAGTTCACCCTTCTTTCATTTATTATCTTCCATAAGCCTCTCCCAGCAGACAAAGATGAAATAATCTCACCTAACTCCTCCTTAGTAGGACTATAGTTTAAATAAAAACACAAAGTACTCTGGGGCAAATAATAAAACTGATTATTTACCTCAGGAGAAAAAGGCACTGTCTTCCCCCTCATCATGACTCCTTCATCAGCTTCAAAAGGATTTGCATAGAACTCCCGCACAACAGAAATCACTGAGACAACAGAAAAACAATAGAACCGCTCCCACTGGTGACAAGCAATGAAATCTTCTACAGCTCCTCTCGAACTTTAAAAACACCGCTCAAGAATTAACTTTCTTGACTTCAGTGCATCACTATATCGATCCTAAGCTCTCGAACTAGCAAACTTGTTTGAATCGAATGGAGCCTTCCCCTTACTCATCTTCATTTTTGGTGTCATTTCTAAAAAAATATATAAAATTCAAAAATAAATTCCACATTCAACTCCAAATCACTAAACTAAACTCCTAAAAGCTTAAACTAACAAATTCATGCCTTTTCCATAGATTTTTCTCAAATTTTCACTATGAATAGTGATTTTTGGGTAGCTCATGAATTTGCTCAAAATACATGTTGAAATCAAACATTTTTGCATTGAAGTGAAACTATTACCTCAAGCATACCAAATCTAGCAATTTTTGCTTCAAATCCCCAAGAAATCTTCAACCTAACTTAGAAATTATGAATGGCCTGAGGAAGAAGATAAAGTGAGGTGGGAAAATGGTGCTTTCAGTCCAAATTTTCACTTAATATCATCCGTGAACCATTTTTCATGAACATTCACTTAAACATTAATGGTATAGAACTTAGGCACTTGTCTCTCAGTTTAGGCATCACTTAAGCACGGATCTTGGCGCTTAGGCGCTAGTGCACAAACCAAAGGAAAATATGTTGAGATTTTCATACCTATTTTATAATGATTTTGATGATATTTCTCTTTAAATGAATGTATTTTGCATTTTTTTGGTTTTAGATACAATAAATGGACTTTTGAAGAAAAAGAAACAAAAATAGTGCAATTTGGAGCAAAAAGGAGCAAGAAATGAAATTTTGCCCTGTCACCTTTCGATAAGTCTTTCAATGCTTAATCTTTTTCATAATTCTTGCAAATTTTTGAATGATATTACACTTTAAAGAAAGGTTAATTTCATGCTTATTTTGTAGGGCTATCTTTTAGGAACACAACGCAACTGAAATGGGGCGAAATGGAACTAAAACGGAGCCAAACGGAGCAAAAAGGTGAAGCTGCGCAGTTTGCTCGCCAACGGCGCCCAAAATAGCGTTGACGACAAGATTTACCTGAGAAGACCAAAAAATGACAGAAAAGCTTGCCGACAGCTTCCTTGAGCCCTCCGACTGCGCCCGGGACGACTATGGACCAACTTTTAGCAGTTATGGGCTTAGATTCGATGTATTTGGACGCTTTTTGAAAGGATTCTTATGGCAACTCTTCAAACTTCTTCTCTACACTTTAAAAGAACAAATTTAGGTTAGAAAAAAGGTTTTTTGTGAGAGTAATGTTAGGAAAAGTGTGGAGAAAGTATAAGGTTTTTTAGAGTAGGAGTAGAAATGTAGATTTCTACCCTTTTGGAGAGATTGGAGATGAGATTTTGAGAGAATTTGTAAGGAGATGTTCTAACATTACATGAATCAGTGGGAGACTTTATGAGAGAGATATTCATCATTCTTTCAAAGTGAAAAAGCTAAGTATTGTGCTCTTTATTATCTTTTAATTTTTGTAAACACTTTTGCTTTGGTTAAATAAAATTTCCGTTGTGTTTTCTTCGTGCTTTGTGATGGGCTTCTCTTACTCTTTCTTCTTGTTTGGAAATAATGGTATGAGAAGATTATGCTGTTTTTTTTTATTTTATTTTTCTTTTGTAATGAGT
Source organism: Phalaenopsis hybrid cultivar (assembly GCA_002079205.1). Classification (NCBI taxonomy): domain Eukaryota; kingdom Viridiplantae; phylum Streptophyta; class Magnoliopsida; order Asparagales; family Orchidaceae; genus Phalaenopsis; species Phalaenopsis hybrid cultivar. The sequence continues at coordinate 220,280 of JXCR01032288.1, read as the reverse complement.
AGAATTCATGTTTAAGATTTTGTGATGCATTTTAGAAGCGGATTTAATTATCAATGTGTTGGTTTTTAATTGCACTTTATTTACATTATAATAAAGGTTTGTTGTAGTGTTAAAATTTGTTGTAATTACATTAATACCCGAAAGGGCTATGTAATTTTCAACAAAGTAGAACCACAGTCAGATTCCACGGATGGTTAAGTTTATGGGAGTTGAATGCAAAGAAATAGGGAAATATACTTTGATTGGCGTAGAATTGGAGATTTTTGGGTGACAGAGTAAAATTTCCAATTCGGTCCTATTGTTTGAGTGTTGAAGCGAAAATGTTAGGTCTCAGGCAAGGTGAATGTGGGAGCTCCAAAGTGAGTGTCGGTATTCTCCAGGCTAGCTACAGATTCAGTAAACAAGCATATGATTAGTCAATGTTCTTTTTGCATGGACCAAAGGGTAAAGAATAGGATTGCTTCTATTTAGCACATACAATATTTATTGCATCTCATTCCTTTACATTATTCAATTCATTAGATAAGAATGACATACAATATTTAATGCATCTCATTTCTTTACTTATCTACAATTCATTACATAAGAATAGTAGATATTTAATGCATCTCATTCCTTTACATTATCCAATTCATTACATAAGAATAGTAGTTTTGTATCTCAAAATTCTCCAAACCAATTCATCCAAAAAGGGTTATCTTTAGAATTAATATTTGCAATTTATTTAATGCATCTCATTCCTTTACATTACCTAATTCATTACATAAGAATAGAAATTTTTAGTATACAAAATTCTCCAAACCAATTCATCCAAAAAGGTTACCTTTAGAATTAATATTTGCATTTAGGAGTAGTTATTAGTTGTGTTAAACTTAAGACTTACATTTAGGAGTATTTGTTAGTAAAACATCTTAAATCGTACTTCTAAACTAAGGACTAATAGTATTCGATCATAATTTGACTAAGGACCTCTTACCTCGCTTCCTTGTGGGATCGATAAATGGGACCCCACTAGAGCCCTGTATTCCTTGAGTGATACGTATTATTGTGTTTGAAATGTGACTTTACAAATCATTAATAAATATATAAATCTGGGTTCATAAATTCTTGCATATTAAAAGTTGCATCAAGTTTTTGGCGTCGTTGTCGAGGGTTTAAATCTTCTAGTAAAGGTGTCAAATTCTTGTATTTTTAGGTATATAAAAAGTCGCAGTCAAGTTTTTGGTGTCGTTGTCGGGGATGCTTCGGTAAGAACTTTAGGAGAATTTTAGTTGAAGTAATTAGGCTTAGACTTAGAAAACTGTAGTGTCGTAAAAACTGTTTTGTGTGAAAAGTGTTTTTATATGAAAAAGCATTGTGAAAAAAGAAAAAAATTTGTTTTTATGAAAAATAATGTGTTCGTGAAAATTTTTGTTGTGCTGAATATATTTCATCTGTTATTTGTTTAATTGTTAATGTATTGTTTGTTGTATTACATATGCAAAAAAAAGGATCTGCAGGACTTGTGCCTTATGAACCCGAGTTTGAAAAAAATAAAAATTAAAAATACAAAGAGTACTCAAAAAACTAGAAATGGAAATGGAAAACTTTCAAAATAATAACAAGGTATGTTGTCAAACTAAGGCCTTTTCCTTTCTCACTAAGGGATGAGGCTAAAATGTTGTTATACTCATTAGCACATGGCTCTATTAAAAATGGGGAGGAGTTAACTCAATAATTCCTAACTAAGAATTTTCCGCCTTCAAGGACTTCAAAAATTGAGAGGAGTTAACTCAGAAATTCCTAACTAAGTATTTTCCACCTTCAAGGACCACTTTAAACTTAGAAAAGATATTATCTCATTTTGTCAGTATGAAGGGGAATCAATATACGAAGCCTGGGAAAGATTTAAGGAACTCCTAAGAAAGTGTCCACATCTTGCTCTTAGGTTTATAATTGATGCTGCTGCTCGTGGATCATTCAAACTTTTTTTAATAGGTTAGTAAAATCCCTTAGGTTTATAATTGATGCTACTGGTGGTGGATCATTAATGTCAAAACCTTTTGATGAAGCATATGCGTTAATTGAAAATATGGCTGCAAACGAATTTCAATGGCCCTCTACAAGGGTAAATCCTAAAAAAGTAGCCAATGTTCACGATTCCAATGTGATTAAAATTCTTGCATCTCAAGTTGTCGCAACATCAAGGAAGTTGGACCAATTTGGAATGAACCAGCCTCAACTCACTCCAATAAGTGAGAAAATCTCAATAGGGTATATGATTGATTCTAACTTATCATATGATGCTTTAAATACCATAAACAACCTATACTCTAACTTTTACAACCAGGTTGGGAGAATCAACCTAATTTTAACTGGAATCATATTACTGACGGTGGAAACCAAAAATGGGAAAATAATCATGCAAATCCTAATGGAAGTTGGAATAATCAGGGGAACACAAACTATAGACTTTCATATCTACCAGACTCTAACAATGATCAACTATTTGACAATAAGAACATGTCTGTGGAAGAAGTGGTATTGCAAATGGGAAACCAGTTGCAAAGTAAAAATGTTGCGATTAGAAACATAGAGAATCAACTGGGATAGATTACTAATTCACTTAACAATAGACCCCTGAACACTTCCTAGCAACATTGAGATCAACCCTAAAGAGAACATTAATGAACAAGTAGAAGCTATCCAATTAAAAAGTGAAAGAGAGATAGAGGATGTGATTAGAAAAGAGAAAAATGTTGTGAGAGAAACAAAGGAAACTAAAAAACCTGAAGAACATGTTTCTAAGAATCTGAAAAAATTAATATCTCCAACTAAAATCAGTTTAAAAAGACCACCACCTTCATTTCCTCAAAGACTTAGACAGCATGAGTTGGATAAAAAATTTTCAAAGTTCATGGACGTACTTAAGAAGTTAATAATAAATATTCCTTTTGTTGAAGCTTTGAAACAGATGTCAAGTTATGCAAAATTTATGAAGGAGATATTAAGCAAGAAAAGAAAATTTAAGGATTACGAGACAGTTGCACTAAGTGAGAAGTGCAGCGCTATACTTCAGAAAAAATTTTCTCGGAAACTTAAAGATCATTGTAGCTTTGCAATTCCTTGTGTAATTGGAAAATGATTATGTGGAAAAGCTTTATGTTTTTTAGGATCGAGCANATTATGTGGAAAAGATTTATGTGATTTAGGATCGAGCATTAATGTGATGCCTCTATCTATATTTAAAAGGTTAGGTTTATCCGATATTTCTCCCACTACTATAACTCTTCTGTTAACTGATCGATCTATCATTTATCCAAAAGGGATTATAAAAGATGTGCTTGTTAAAGTGGATAAATTTATTTTTACTATGGAATTTATTGTATTAGATATGGAGAAAGATAAAGAAATCCCATTATTTTGGGGAGACCTTTTCTTATTATTGGACAAGCTATGATAGATGTGCAAAAAAGAAAGTTATCTATGAATATTAATGACCATGAAGTTATCTATGAATATTAATTTCAATGAAACCCCTTTTGATGTTTTAAAGGCTATGAAATATCCAGCTGAGAGAAAAGATGATGATTGTTTTTGGATGGATGAAATTGACTTTCTAAGTAAAAACAATTTCTAGAAAAGTTTTGAGAGTAAGTTAATAGATGAGATTGAAATGGGCATTCATGATGAGTCTAAAATGTTGTTTAAAGAAGACTATATGTATGTTCGGGAGGTGTGAAATGATGGACGTTACCAAAAATAGTAAACTTTTAATTCCATCTATTGAAAAATCTCATGACTTTAAAATGAATTTACCTCATACAATTTTAAAGCCTACCTATTTGGTGAATACACCACCAGTCTCTATATCTTCATATTGGACTCAATCACACGATGAACCTGAATTGAATGACGAAATCAGTAAAAGATCTTCTATGAAAGAGTTATTCAAAGACACAGAATGGCATATTCTATGGTATACAAACAAAATGAATGAGATTCTGATGCTGGGGCAGATTATTAATACAATTAACAGTTAACCCCCAGAGATTTTACCTAGTTACTCTGAGATAAATCCTAAGGAAATGAATTATGAGCAATTTAAAATTATTGAACTGATATTTAGAAGTGAATTCAAGGATTTGTTTCAAAATAACTTTGAGTTGAAAGATAAGGACAAGGAAATTGAAAGATCAATGGAAGAAATTCCTGAAAATTTGGAAGAAACTTTGAAACAGAAGAGTAACATAAAAGATATTAATCTAGAATTGAATCTGATCCAAAATTTGGGAGATCATGAAGTATCATATAAAGATCCATTTCTTATAAATTCCAAGGATGATATTAATATGTAAATTGAGAAAATTACTAGAAGAATATTGGATCTAGAAAGAAATATGAGGAACAAGGTTATGAATCAATATGAAAAGGAAGAGCTGAAAGAAAATTTTAAATTTGAGGACTTTGTAGGAACTCGTGGATCTGGAAAAAATGGGCTATTTATCAAGGATTGCTTAATTAGAATTTTGATCCAGGTGGAATCATTTGTAGGGCTAGCGTCGTTTATCTGTGTGGTTTGATTTAGTATGCTTAAGAGTCATGATTGTTTGTGTTGTATTGTGGTTGCTTTAGTGTGGATTGATCAGTTTTCTTGATGTTTGGTACATTTTTGGATTGTAAGTGGTTTTATTTGCTTTTTATGTGTCATGAGGGAGATGATTCATTAAATTCTTATTATGGTTAAACTTGTATGTTCTCTTGTTGTAGTTGGATTAACGAGTTAACTACAACTCGGGTCTCACCAAAACTTGAGTTTTATAAGAGACATTATGAATTTTAATAGTGATAGTTCCATCTCATATTTGTTACTTCTTTTCTCAGACTTTATTTTCATTAGATAGGAGTCACGAACCTATTAGATGAGTAACTTGTGGATGATTTTACACTATCCTTATAATAGCTAGAGGCGCTTAATTATTGGGATATAGTGATGTCTGGTGTTGGTGCTCGAGAACTAATATATCAGGGATAATCTTATCTTTGGGATTAGAACCTATAAAATCATTTATAAGCACCAAATATATTTATGTAGGGATTCCGTTCGAAATTGGACGTAAGATAGTGAGATGCGATGAGATGGAGGAAAAATTCACCTCATTTATCTTGTTTTTATGTTTGTGTTTGTGTTAACATTTATAAGAATTGAAGAACAATTTTATATTTTAATGCTGATACATTTATTTTAGTTAGAACTTTATTTAGCTAATTTCTTTGTGGCATGTGTAGTTTAGATTTACTTTCTACTACATGTTTTCAATCCTAATAAATAATTGTAGATGTTTTTGATAGAAATTTGTGGTAGATAGAATTTTTAAACTGTTTTTCTTCCTACTTATATTTTCTGCACTAAATGTTATACATGCTTAAAATCAACTTTGGGGTAGGAAGAAAAATGAAATTTTAAAGTGAATATACTTTCTCTTAGTTTAATATTATTGCAAGCATGTTTAAGGCTTAATTTACTTACTCCTGTTGTCATTCTATCCTGATTATGCATGCATATAAATTTGATAGAATGTTGCCGTAGCTAGTAGATTCAATTACTTTTCCTTTCTGCTACATTTTATGGAATTAAATTGTAAAATATTTAAAAATGCAAGTTTGGGGGAGGGAAGAAAAAAGATTAACTATTAGATGTTCTCAATTTAAATATTTTCAAAAATTATTAATATGATTTTATGTAATGAATTTAATTCAGAGAACTATATTTTGTAGATATTTAAATATTATGGTAGATTTAAAGGAATTTTTTTGTAAGGAAAATTAATTTTTTAGATTAAGATATTTAGTATGAGAGAATAAGACTACAGTTAACTATTTAAAGTAACAGAAACAATATTTGAAGTATTAAGAATCTTGGAAATTTATTTGAGAAGAAAAGTAATAAAAAATCTATGAAATATTTATAAGTTAAAGAAATGCTTTGAGTTTCAAGTTTAGGGAAAGAAAGGTGTTGTTCAAAATCATTAAAGGCTATCCAGATATAGTAATCATCACTTGAAAAAGGAAAACGAAAGGATTGATAACAATCCATAAAAAGAAAAGAAAAATATATAGGATTGAAAGCAATCTAAATGAAAAAGAGAAAATAAAAGAAAGAAAAAAACATAAAAGTGAGGAGAAGCTTGAGGAGATGTCTAATCAAAATTGCTTCACTGGACCTACCTAAAGGGAAAACCTAAATACATTCCTAAACTTATATTTATGGATTAGCATATTTTACTAGTAGTGTTCTTATGAAGTTCCTATCATTTGAATATTCTAAGTGGCTTGATATTACAACATATAGTCATTCTTGAAATGAATAGAAAACTAGAACTCTTAAACTTGATGACTAGATAATCTTGTACCTACAGAGTTAATTTAATTACTTGAATTTTTTTTGAAAATCTCACTATGGTATTTACTTAAATCAAACTTATAGCATTTCTGAATTAAAACTTTACTATAATAGATTATAACTTTTATGTAGTACTAAAATTACTTGAGGACAATTAACAGTTAAGTTTTGGGGATTTTGACCAAAGGAAAATATGTCGAGATTTTCATACTTATTTTACATTAATTTTGATGATATTGCTCTTTAAAGGAAGGTATTTTGTATGTTTTTGGTTTCAGGTATAAGAAATGGACTTTTGGAGAAAAAAAACAAAAACGGTGTAATTTGGAGCAAAACGAGTAAGAAATAATATTTTGCCCTATCACCTTTCGATAAGTCTTTCGATGCTTAATCTCTTTTACACTTCTTACATATTTTTGAATGAGATTAAACTTTAAAGTATGGTTGTTTTCATTCTTATTTTGTTGGGCTATCTATTAAGAACACAACACAACTGAAATGGGGCAAAACGGAGCAAAACGGAGTGAAACGGTGGAGCTGCGCAGTCTGCTCGCCGACAGCGCCCAAAACATTGCCAATGGCAAGATTTACCTGAGAAGACCAAAAAATGACAGAAAAGCTCGCGGACAGCTCCCTCGAGCCCGCCGACGGCGCCCGGGACGACTATTGACCGACTTTTGGTTGTTATGGGCCCAGATTCAACGTATTTGGACGCTTTTTGAAAGGATTCCTGTGGTAACTCTTTAAACTTCATCCCAACACTTTAAAAGAACAAATTTAGGTTAGAAAAAAGGTTTTTTGTGAGAGGAATGTTAGAAAAAGTGAGGAGAAAGTTTAGAGTTTTTTAGAATAGGAGTAGAAATATATATTTCTACCCTTTTAGAGAGATTGGAGAGGAGACTTTGAGAAAATTTGTAAGGACATGTTCTAGCATTGCATGGATTGGTGGGAGACTTTGTGGGAGAGATATTCATCTTTATTTCAAAGGGAAAAAAAATAAGTCTTGTGTTCTTCATTATCTTTAGATTTTTGTAAACACTTATCTAGTGGATTTGCTTTGGTTAAATGAAGTTTTCGTTGTGTTTTCTTTGTGCTTTGTGAAGGGCTTCTCTTACTCTCTCTTCTTGTTTGGAAATAATGGTATGAGAAGATTATGTCGTTGTTTTCATTTCACTTTTCTTTTGTAATGAGTAGAATTCATGTTTAGGATTTTGTGATACATGTTAGAAGCTGATTTAATTATCAATGTGATGGTTTTTACTTGCACTTTATTTACATTACAATAAAGGTCTGTTGTAGTGTTAAAATTTAATGTAATTGCATTAATACCTGAGAGGGCTGTGTAAATCTCAACAAAGTAGAACCACATTCAGATTCTATGGATAGTTAAGTTCATGGTGTTGAATGCAAATAAATAGGGAAATATACTTTGATGGGTGTAGAATTGGAGATTTTAGGGTGACAAACTAAAATCCTCAATTCAGTCCTATTATCTAAGTACTGAAGCGGAGATGTTAGCCCTCAAGTGAGGGGAATGTGGGAGCTCCAAAGTGAGAGCCGGTATCCTGCCAGCCTAGCCATGGATTCAGTAAACAAGCATAGGATTAGTCAATGTTCTTTATGCCTAGACCAAAGGGTAAAGAACAGGATTGCTTCTATTTGGCACATATAATATTTAATGCATCTCATTCCTTTACATTATCCAATTCATTACATAAAAATAACAGTTTTTAATATCTCAAAATTCTCCAAACCAATTCATCTAAAAAAGTTACCTTTAGAATTAATATTTGCATTTAGGAGTAGTTATTAGTTGTGTTAAACTTAAGACTTACATTTAGGATTGTCTGTTAGTAAAACCTCTTAAATCGCACTTCTAAACTAAGGACTAATTGTAGTAGATTATAATTTGACTAAGGATCTCTTACCTCGCTTCCTTGTGGGATAAATAAATGTGACTCCACTAGAGCCCCGTATTACTTGAGAGATAGGTATACTTGCGTTTGAAATTGTGACTTTATAAAATCATTATAAATATATAAATCTGGGTTGATAAATTCTTACTATTAAAAGTTACATCAAGTTTTGGCGTCATTGCCGAGGGTTTAAATCTTCTAGTAGTGGTGTCAAATTCTTGTATTTTTAGGTATATAAAAAGTCGTTGTCATGCACAAATTTTGATTTTTTTCAATTTAAGTGAAATGCACGTCTAGCCTAAGTCAACCAACCCTAAATGGCCTCAAAACACTTTATATACTTTTTTTCATTCCCTCTTAATTCTCTTCTTACTCAAGATTCACCAATCTTAAGTAATTTGATTCAACACATAATAATACAAAATTTCACACAAAAAAATATTTATATTCATTCACAAACAATTATAAATGTTTTCAAATAATAGATTTTCCATCCAACTAGTCTCAGATGTGAAGATTCCTAACATAAGCACTAGACAACTACAACATTAAAACATTGTAAACACACTTAACAATAAATAAACACTAAACACATAAAGTCTAAATTACGAACTTAATTCCATTCTCTAGTTAACGGAACAAATTTTGGCCAATCTTTAGTCTCTCCTTCATCATTTAGAATGTATATCTGGAAGAACGGATGATGATTAATACCTTTATTTGAATCTTCTTCAATCCATTTGTTCTTTGGACACAGACTTGTCCACATCTTCTATAAAATTGGTATGGCTAAACTCCATCTTATGTTTTCATCACAAATGATCGAGTTGTGTGTTAACTTCCATCACTTTTACCTCAATTGAAGCTACGTTAATTTTAATGAATTCTTCTGCTATTCCTTCGATACTAACGGCAAGGAAACCATTTTATAACTCTTGCGCACCACAAAGTATAGTCAAGTTTGGCTAACCAATCCATTTTGGTTGGATTTAAAAATTTTTCTAATAATCTTTTAATTTTACGATTGGATAATTTAACCAAACCACTTTTATGAGAATCATAACCAGTAACAATTCTATGGTTTATATGATATTTCTTTAATAATTTCTCGATTATTGCATTTCTAAAATGACATCCCCCATCAATTATGATTACTCTCGGCATCCCAAATCTATAACATTTTCATTCTTAAAAACTTTGCAACACTTTGAGCATCACATCGAAGTAAAGCAACGGCTTCTATCCATTTGATACATAGTCTACTGCTAACAATATATATAAATTTCCGAAAGATGGTATAAATGGTCCCATGAAATCTAATCCACAAACATCAAATATATAAACTTCTAATACATAATTTAGGGGCATCTCATTCCTCCTAGAAATATTTCTTACTCGTTGACATCGATCATAAGTTTTGATATAAGTGTTAACATCTTTAAAGATTGTAGGTCAATAAAATTCAGATTGTAAAATTTTTGTATGTCCTTTTATCAACATCTCTAAAAATTGTAGGCCAATAAAATTCAAATTGTAAAATTTTGTATGTTGTTTTATCAACATTAATATAAGCATTAACATCTCTAAAAATTGTAGGCCAATAGAATCCAGATTATAAAATTTTGTATGTTGTTTTATCAACACAAATGCCCAAAATTAGAATTATGACATTTTTGGATAATTTCATAAGTTTCTTCTAAAGGCACACATCATCGAATAATTAGATCATTTCCTTGATTACATAAAAATGGGTCATCCCAAAAATAAATCTTAGCTTAAGATAAAAATTTCCTCTTCTGTTGATATGTCATTCCATAGGGTATAATATCATTAACAATGAATATCACAATATCAGCATACCATGGAACATGCCACTCATTAACATTAAAAAATTCTTCATCTAGAAAATTTTCATTAATCTTCTTTTCAAAACTACGAGGTTTTTCTAATTCAAGTCTAAACAAATGATCAGCAATTTGATTCTCAAATTCCTTCATATCTACTATTTTAAAGTCAAATTCTTGTAAAAGAAGAACCCATCATATTAATCTTGGTTTTCAGCTTTTTTTTAAAAAATACTTAATAGCAGAATGATTTGTATGCATTACCCATTCAGTTTCAATTAAGTATGATCTAAATTTATCAAAATCATATACTACTTCTATTAACTCTTTCTCAGTTGCAGTATAATTAATTTGACCATCATTAAGAGTTATACTAGCATAGTAGATAATTTTTAAATTTTTATCATATTTTTTTCCTAAAACAGCTCCAATAGCATGATTACTAGCATCGCACATTAATTCAAAAGGTTTTACCCAATTTTGTGAAATAAAAATTGGTACAATGACTAATTTTTCTTTTAATAATTCAAAAGCTCCTAGGCACTCTTTATCAAAATTAAAACTCACATCTTTTTCAAGTAAATGGCATAGAGGCTTAGCAGTTTTCGAAAAGTCTTTAATATATCATCTGTAGACTCCAGCATCTCCTAAAAAACTTCTAATTTCCTTCACACTTGTTGAGGGCGGTAAATTAGTGATTACTTGAATTTTTGTAGGGTCTACTTCCATAATATTTTCTAAAATTTGATGTCTCAAAACTATTCCTCCTGCTACCATAAATTGGCATTTTCCCCAATTAAGGACTAAATTTGTTTCTTCAGAGTGCTTAAGAACTTTTGATAAATGTTCTAAACATGATTCAAATAAAGTTCCAAACATTGAAAAATCATCCATAAAAACTTCAATCCCTTCTTCAATTAAATCACAAAAAATAGCCATCATGCGTCTTTCAAATGTAGTAGGTGCATTACATAAACCAAAGGACATTCTTCTTAAAGCCAATATACCATAAGGACTGGTAAGAGTTGTTTTCTCTTTATTCTTAGGAGTTATTTGTGTTTTTTGATAACCAGTATATCCATCCAAAAAATAAACATATTTATGCCCAACTAGTCTATCCAGCATTTGAGCTAGATAGGATAGTGGAAAATGATCTTTCCTAGTGGCGAGATTTAATTTTCTATAATTAATGCATATTCTCCATCCTATGACTTGTCTTATTGGTATTAACTCATTATGTTCATTTAAAGTCACAGTCACAACTTTCTTAAGAACGCGATGAATTGGACTAACCCATGCACTATCTTAAATAGGGTAGATAATTCCAACATCTAACCACTTTAGAATTTCTTTCTTAATAACTTCTTTGATAATAAGATTCAATCTCCTTTGAGGTTCAGCTTTGGGTTTGCATTTCTCTTCCATATGAATTATATGCATACAAATTGAAAGAGTAATTCCTTTTATATCAGCAATTGTCCATCCAAAGGCTTTCTTATAACTCTTTAAAGTTTTCACTAAACTCTCTTCTTCTTTTGGAATTAATGTTGAGGAAATTATAACTAGTAATGTTCAGGAATCACCTACAAAAGCATACTTCAAATATTCAGAAAGCAACTTCAACTCAAGCTCGGGAGGTTTTTCAATTAATTGAAGACAAGATGTATCTTTTTTTGTCGTTTCCAAAACTTCAAAAGTTTCTTGAACATAATTTGAATCTTCCTTATATAAATCTTCATATTGATCTAATTCCTCTTCTTGTTCATGTTCCAACACTTTTAATTTAAATTTCTATTTATAAGTTACTTCGAAATGTCATTCACTTAAATGTCTTATAACATACATTCTATAGCATTCATCATCTTTACCTTTTACAAGGTATTTTATTAATTTGAAAATATTAAATGTAATTATTTAATCATTGATGTGCCTTGTTAATTCTCCTTTCTGCACATCTATCAGTGCTCTTCCAGAGGCTAGGAAAGGTCTCCATAAAATGATAGGTATCTCCTTATCTTTTTCCATACCTAGCATAATGAAATCAATAGGAAAGTTAAATTGATCTACTTTCACTGGGACATCTTCTATAACTCTCTTAGGATATGTTATTGAACGATCTACTAACTGTAGAGTTACTGTGGTATGGGTTATTTCTCCTAATCCTAATATTTTAAAAATTGATAATGGCATAAAATTGATCCTTACTTCTATATCACATAAAGCTTTCCCATAAAATTTGTCTCCTATTGCACCTGAAATTGTAAAGCTACCAGGATGTTTAAGCTTTTCAGGAAGTTTTTTCTGAATTACAGCACTGCACTTCTCACTAAGTGAAACTGTTTCATTATCTTCTAACTTCTTTTTTTCTGTTAAGAATATCCTTCTTTAAATTTACATATCTTGGCATTTGTTCTACAACTTTAGCAAATGGAATATTAATTAGAAGCTTCTTAAAAATCTCCATAAATTTTGAAAATTTCTTATCCAACTTTTGTTGTCGAAGCCTTTAAGGAAATAGAGGTGGTGGTTTTTCTAAATCAAATTTAAGTGGATAAATATGTCTCTCTAAACCTTTTGGAGAATCTTCTTTTAGTTCTTCAATCTCTTCTCTCTCTACTTTAGTCTCTTTTTGAACTCTTCTTTCCAATTCTTCTTCTACTTCTAAGTAGAATGGATTTTTCTTGCTATTTATTTTAGTCTTTCAAATATACTTCTGTATTATTAGGAAGTGTTCCTTGGGATTTTTTACTTAATGAATTTGATATTTGTCTCAACTAATTCTCGATATTTCTAATTGTAGCTCCTTGACTTTATAATTAATTTCTCATTTGTAACACCACTTCTTCTATAGACAACTTCTTCTCCATAAATCATGGATTACTGTTGAAACTTGTAAAATATGTAGGTCTGTAATTATTATTCCCTTGGTTGTTCTAGTTTCCCAATGGGTTTACTTGGTTTTTCTATCATTGCTAATTGTTACCACCTGAAGTATTATTCTAGTTAAATTTAGGATGGTTCTTCCAACCTTGGTTATAATAGTTTGAATATAGGTTATTCTACTTATTATTTATAGCATTCAAAGTCTCTAATGATGCTTGAGAATCTACCATATTGCTTAATGAATTTTCTTCAATCATGGAAATTGGTTGAGAAAAAATCATTCTAAATTGGTCTAACTTCCTTGAAATTGTTGCAACTTAATTAGCTAGTATTGCAAAAGCGTCAGTTTCATTAATATTGGCTACTTTCTTAAGATTTAACCTTTTAGAAGGCCATTGAAAATTATTTGTAGTGATTTATTCAATTAAAGCATAAGCTTCATGAAATGGTTTTAACATCAAAGAACCACCAGCAGCGGCATCGATAATAGATCTAAGAGATCCAGCTAATCTATTATAAAATATATGATTTATTAACCAATATGGTATAACATGGTGTGAATACTTTCTTAAGAGTTCATTAAATCATTCATATGCTTCGTAAATAGATTCCCTTTCAAGCGGACAAAAAGATGCAATATCATTTCTAAGCTTCATAATTTTTTAAAGTGGAAAATATTTAGCAAGAAATTTTTGTCTNAAATGGTTTTAACATCAAAGAACCACCAGCAGCGGCATCGATAATAGATCTAAGAGATCCAGCTAATCTATTTAAAAATGTATGATTTATTAACCAATATGGTATAGTATGGTGTGAACACTTTCTTAAAAGTTCATTAAATCATTCATATGCTTCATAAATAGATTCCCCTTCAAGCGGACAAAAAGATGTAATATCATTTCTAAGCTTCACAGTTTTTTAAAGTGGAAAATATTTAGTAAGAAATTTTTGTCTTAAATCACACCAAGTTCTGATAGATCCAGGTGATAACAAATGTAACCATATCTTAGCTTTATCCCTAAGTGAGAAAGGAATTAATCTACATATTATAGCATCATCTGATACACCATCATATTTAAATGTAGCAGACAATTCTAGAAAATTGGAAAGATGTAAATTTAGATTTTCAGTTGGTACTCCACCAAACTGATTATTTGATATCATTTAGATAATAGCAGGTTTATACTCAAATGAATTAGCCACTACAGTAAATTTTTTAATACTACAATGAATTTCATTCACCGTAGGGTTTGCATAATCTCTTAAAGGTCTAAACTCTTCAACATTTTGATTATTTTGATATGTCATTTCTTGAAATTTTTCAGTAATTTAAATTTTTTTAATTTTTCTAATAGTTATTTTAAATTCAAAATCTTAAGGCACGAGACATGTGGAACCTGAACTACGCATACATTACTATAAAACACATATAAAATGAAATAAAATGAAATAAAAGTAAAAACACACAAACAAGAACTTTATATAAAAAATACTACAATATTCCTACAATAAATCTTAAAGTTCTTATAAGACTTTGTAAAAATAGATATTTATCTTTCTAAGAACTTCTTTTTGAAATTTTTTGCAAATTTCTGTAATTTAACTCTCTTTTTTACCTCTCCGGCAACAACACCAAAAACTTGATCCCGACTTTCTTTATAGATGTAAAATGCAATGTATCCATTATATGCTTAATTTCCTTAATAGTTATTATTAATTTGCAAAAAAGTCAAAAAATTGATCCAAAGAAAAAGCTAAGTAAGTTTTTCACTATGAAACAAACAAGAATACAATTATAATATTTAAATATGGGATACTACACAATTACACGTATCGTTATCAAGTTTTATAGGACTTTTTGATTAAGCCCTGAATGTCGAGCCCAAAAGGAGATTAGCAATATGAACTTTAGAAAACTAGACAGTTTAGAAAATTTAGATGAAAAAAATGTACTTAGCCAAATATTCTTACTTAGAACTTAAGATGCTAAAATAGGAAAGCAAATTGGATTCTTTTTTTTGTAATTTTTTGTTTATGAAAATAAAGTAAGCAACTAATTAACTTAACTAAATACTTACAAGATCAAGGCAACATAAATAAAATATCTTTTTTCTTTTCATGAACTAGTAATAAGCAGAGAAATTTTGTTGTGAATGTATTCTAAATGTTTTGTGTCAAATAGGAGCAATAATATTCCTTACTCATTCTAGAGTTGCTATAAAGAACATTAGTTGATCTATAGTTTGAATATTCTTGAAGACCGACTAGGTAGCAAAGATACCAGCTCTTACTCTAGAGTTCCCTCTTCTCCCTCCACCTGGGGCTAACATCTCGTATCAAACCTTAAAACTATAAATCAAATTGGGGGCTTTAGCCTGTCACTCTAAAGTCCTCTAATTCAACACCCTTGAAAAGTTTATTTCCCTATTTATTTGCACTCAACCCCATGAACTACATTCTTATCCATGAAATCAATATATGATTCTAAACCATTTGTTGGCCGAGACAATACCATCTCAGATCTTACATGTTCTCAGAATAGGTATTAACATCTTAATTGGCCAAATCAAGAAGTAAATGAAGGGCAAGGTTTCAAATCTTAACAACTTCTTCAAACAATGAAGCCTAATACTTTACACAACTTTCTTTCAACACTTAATCACTTATTATTTTAAGGAAAAAGATAAAGAAAACAACTTAGAATCCATGGAGAAATTTCAACCACACTTGAGTTTAAAAGTAGAAATCATGCACACAAACAAGAAATCTAAATTAAAACCAAGTGTAGCCATAAAGATAAACACTTATCTCAAATCTTCTCCACAAAATGTCTTGAAGTTCCATTGAATTCTTTTCCTTCACTCACAATACAAACTAAACACTCAAAATGAAATAAAAAGAATGTGTCTGGCAGAGGCAGTGGTGACTTGGATGGATGATGGCTTGAAATCTGATGGGTGGCTGGCCTCTTGTCTTGATGATCCAAGTCTTCTCTAAATAAAAATCCAAAATATGCCTTGGTGTCCCTTCAAAATGGGTCTCCATTCAACGAATCTTCTAGAATTTGCCTCCTCAAAAGCCAATTGAATGAATTTTTGTGTCCATGGGATATTTCCCACTTTTTTACCAAGGGCTACTTCAAAAACCTCTTAAAAAATTCATCTAAATGCAATGAATCATCTAACAACTTCTTCTACCTCTTAAGCACGTGGGACTTGGAGCTTAGACGTGAGCCTCTTGTGCTTAGGTGTTAGACTTAGGCACTTAGACGCCCGAGTTCATTTTGCACCTTTTTTCATTTTTGCTCCAAATTGACCCCTTGTCACTCCTTTCAGCACTTTTTATCCATTTGATTGTTCCTAAAAAAACACACAAATACCTTTCATTAAAGCATAATATCTCAAAAATATGTATAAAAATTATATATATTTTAGGTGTATCAACGCCAGAGACACCAAATTTGGCTCTTGTGGTGCCAGTTTCCCAAAAACGCACAAATTTACTTAACACTGCAAAAAACCTCTCTAAAACCCATTTTTCTTGCTTGGGTCGTCTCCTACCTCTAAAATAAGACCAAAACTCGACCTAAGGCTTTTCATTTGGTGGATTTGAGGAGGTTTGATGGCAAAAAAGTTTTAGATTTTATCTTCCCTTGATCAGAGCTTCACTTTAACTTGGAAATTTTTTATTTTCACCATTGGTTTTTCCTACATTATGAAATCCGAAAATTTGAGTTTTTATTGAAGAATTTTAAAGAGAACCCATGAAGAAAATTTTCTTACCAAATATTCCTACTTTTGGAGTTTTATTTATGATATTGTGAATTTATTTGGATTTTATGTGCATTTTTTTCAAAATTCTTATGGCTTCAAGAGTGAAGAGAGGAAAGCCTTCGGGAAATTTTGATGTGAGATGATTTGTAAATTTGAAGGCTTGGAATAATTAAAATACTATGATGGGAACTAGAAATTGATTCAAGAAAGTGTATTTTTAAACCCAAGAGTAGATATTGAAGGGTTGATAGTTTCTTGGAAGTGGGAAACCTTAGCTACTTCACTGCAGCAGGCATTATTCCTATTATTTGAGAATTTTATTTCAATCTTTGGGTGATTACGGATGAGCACATTTATGTTAGTGGTAAACATGTTGAATTTACTAGAGCAAGAATCAATGCTCTTAATAGGCTGCAAAATGAATTTCATTGTGAGTATTCTGCATTTGTGATTTTTGATTCATCACTTGATGACGTAATTTCCTATCTCACTGATGGAAGTGGAGAATGGAAGATTAAGAAAAATTACAAAGTCAATTTCTCCACTTCCATGTTGAATGTTCAATCTAAAGCATGACATTAATTTATCTCTGTAAAATTACTTCCAACTAATCACCTGAGTGAAGTAACTAAGGAAAGAGCAGTACTAATTTTTTGCATTCAGCAAATGAAAGTTGTTGATATTGGTGCTCTTATTGTGCATAAAGCTCAAAGCATCGCTAGAAGTGGGACCACTAGTGGATTGGGTTATCCTGTCCTAATTTTCACTTTAGGTGAACAATTAGGAGTAGAATTTGAAAAACAAAGAAATGTTGCAACCACTTAATCCAATTGGTAAACCCATAGTTCATAAATTTGAATCAATTACTGGATCTAGAAGTGGAAGTAGTGATAGACCCTCAACATCAGCTGTAGGAACATCTACTTCCAATTTTGCTTCACTTGAAAATATTATGGAACAACTAACGGGTTAACAATCAGATATTATAGCAATGTAGAATAGAATAGGTGGTTTAGAATCAAGAAATGCTAACAATGATGATTATAGGTAGAAAAGAGTACAACATGATATTGCATATCAAGAGGCGATGGCTAGATATCTAAGTGGTGATCATACTGTAGAGTTTCCTATACGCCCTAGATTCACGCCTTATGTGCAAGATAACTTCGAAGAAAAAGAAGAAGCAGAAGATGATGATGAGGAGGAGGAGGAGGAGGAGGAGGATGAATGATGATTTACTTGGTTTTATCAGTTTTATTTTTTGTTGTTTCTTTCTTTTTATTGTTGGTATGATTTGGACTATTTATGTGTTTTGATTGTGGAACTATTGAACTTGTTTTTATATGTAGTTGTAAACTATAGATTTTTATTTCAGCATTGCTAGTTGCTTTCATTCACTTTTTATGTCTTTCATTTATATTTTCTTAGCAAATCCTTTGATATGTTATGTTTCATTTAATGATTTAAAATCTGTACTTTTAAAATTAGTACCTGAATATGTCAAAGTAAAGTTTCATGTTCAGAAACCCATAGAGGTTAGTTTTATTTTTATACCTTTACTGTTTTCTTTCACCTACAAATTTTTGCACTGCATGCTTTACTTATTATTTAAAAATCTAAGTTTGGGGGGGAAGAAAAATTTCTTTAAAATAAGTAAAATAAATTTTATTTTCCCTCAATTAACTATATTTTTAAAATTAATTTAACATGACATTGGATATCAGATTTTAACTTTAAATAACTATATTTTTGTTTGAAAATATTAAAGCAAATGTAAGCAAAAATATTTAATAATGAAGGCCAATTCTAGATTTAAGATATTTAGTATGAATGGATAAGGCTATGTTTTTCTATTTAAAGTAAAGGAAACTTAATTACTAGGTGTTCTTATACTTGTAGCATTAACCTAAGTTGTTAATAGTTTTTATTAAGTTATACTATTATATTTATTAAACCCAATTATATGATTTTATAAGTTAATCTCTCTCATAAGTCATATTTTTAAATAGTAAAAGAGTCACTTGAGGACAAGTAACATTTAAGTTTGGGGGATTTTAATACACCAAAATAATATGCAATTTTATGTATGATTTTTATGCTTAAATTTGGTGATATTGCACTTTAAAGAATGCTATTTTAATGGTTTGTTGCAGATATATTGATTTTAGGTATTTTGAGCAAAAAGTAGCAAAAAGAAGGAAATTTGGAGCCAAAATGGAGCTTTTTAACATCTTGGAACTAGAGGGGCCAGAAACTTGTGTTAGACACACCAGAATTGGCACAAAAAGTGGAAGAGATGAATTAAGATAGAGTAAGACGATTAGTCACTATTTTTGAATGGATTTAGAAGGCTCTAATCAATTCAAACACCCCATGGAGTGATTCAATGTATCCAGATACTTTGCAAAGGCTCTTGAACGAAGAGATATGTATCTTGGATGAAGGGACTTGTCTCTTGCAATGAAGAGGTATGCCTTCTAGGAAAATAGGAGGGAATTTTGAATTTTTTTTGAAATGAAGTTTGGCCCTAATTAAAAAAGGAGACGAGTCTAGAGAACAAAGAGGTTTTAACAGAAGATGGGTGGCATGAGAGAGAGTCATGAAGGAAGAGTGAGGCTTTTCTTCTTGAGTTGTAAGAGGAGAGGGAAGGTGAGAGATTTCTTCTTCATTTCATTTCTAAGAAGAATTGAGTGTGATTGTAAAGAGAGAAAGCTCTTAAAGGGAACTTCAACGTATTTGCTTGAGAAAGAGTGTGAGATAAGTTGTGTTCTTTCCTTTCTTTATTTTGTAACCTTATTTTATTATATAAAATCTATGATTTGTTGTATACTTCTCATTAATTATGAGTGGTCTTCTTTATCCTTGTTCCTAGAATGAGATATGATTTTATGAAGAATTAATTTTGTTATGAAAGGTTTTAGATGTCAATAAATTGTGATGATTTGAACTCTAGTCTTGATTTAATTTTTGATCTGGTCAATTGAAATGTTAAAATTTGTTGAGAAACATATGATCCAAAAGGGCTATACTTTCTACAATAAAGTAAGAGTCACATTCAATTTCATGGGTGAGAATGTAATCTATGTGGTTGCAAGCAAATAAATAGAAAAATATATTTTGATGGGCAGAGAATTGGAGATTTTAAGTTGACATATTAAAATCCCCAATTTGATCAAGTTGCTTAAAAATTAAAGCAAGATTGTTAGTTGATCCCAATTCTATGTGGCAATATGTTGTACGCAGTTATAATCTTAATTTTTCCTTACTTATATTTCTTAGTTTACATGAGCAGCCAAAAACTTGGTCACCAGTAACAATTACGCAAAAATTTGACTTCAAAGCAAATAAGAATACAATTATTCTATTTAAATATAGGATACTATGCAAGTATATGTATCATTATCAAGTAATATAAGACCTTCTCATTAAGCCCCAAATATGGAACTCACAGGGAAAAATATAATATGCAACTAAAATTAGAAGAAATTAGATAACAAATTTTACTTTGCAAAATATTCTTACTCAAACTAATAATGTTATAGTAGGAATGAAAGTTTGATTCTTTTTGTAATTTTTAATAATTGAAAGAAAAGAAAACAAATAACTAAACTTAACTAGATATTTGTAAGATGAAGACAATATAAATAAAATATATTTTTTTTCCATAACATGAATCAGTAACAAGTATATGAATTATGTTGTGGAAGTATTCAAATTATTTTGTGCCAAATAAGAGTAATAGTATTCCTTACCCTTACTAAAGATGCTATAAAGAACATAGGTTAATTTCAAGTTTGAATAGTCTTGAAGACGGGATAGGTAGAGAAGATACTACCTCTCACTTTAGAGTTCCCTCTTCTCTGTCCACTTGGGGATTAACATCTCGTATTGAAACCTAAAACTATAAATCAACTTAGGGACTTTAGCCTGTCACTCTAAGGTCCTATAATTCTACACCCGTCAAAGTTTCTTTTCCTATTTATTTGCACTCAATGATATGAATTACATTCTCATCCATACTATCTCATATGATTCTTACCTTTAGTTGACTGAGAAATTACCATCTCGGATCTTGCATGTCCTCAGAACAAATATTAACATCTTAATTGGCCAAATCAAGAAGTAAATAAAGTACAAGGTTAAAAATCCACAACTTATTCCAACATTAAAGATTAACACTTCACACATCTTCCATCTAACACTTAATCACTTATTATTTTAAGGAAAAAGATAAAGAAAACTACTCAGAATTCATGAAGAAAACACAACCACACTTAAGTTTGAAAGTATAAATCACGCAAACAAACAAGCCGTTTAAATTAAAACTAAATGTAGTCATAAAGATAAAAAATTATTTCAAAGCCTCTCCACCAAGCTCTTGAAGTGTATTTGAATCTCTTTTCTTCCTTTCTCTTACGATACTCTCTAATTACACACTACAACTCCTCTCTTCTTCTTCTCTCTAAAAATATCCTAATTAATTTAAGGGAGAGAGAGAGTCGTCGATGGTGTATAGAGGAGGGCGCTGGCTCCTAATTGAGTCTCTTCAAAATGTGTCTGCATTCAATGAATCTTTCAATATTTGCCTCCTGCCAAAAGCCAACTGAATCAATTTTTTTCATGTCCATTAACTATTTCTCATGGTTTCACCAAGGGTTGCTTCATACAACTCTTCAAATATTCATCCAAATTTATTGAATCATCAAGTAACTACTTGTGGCGCTTAAGCATGAGGTACTTGGCACTCAGCGCGGCCTTCTTAGTTTTACTGACGCTTAAGTGCCAGTTCTGAATGCTTAGGCGCCACAGTTCTTTTGCACACATTCTTCATTTTTGCTCCAAATTTGATCATTTTTCACTCCTTTCTTTATTTCTCATCCATTTGATTGTAACTGAAAGAAAAACACAAAAATACTTTCCACTAAAGTACAATATCTAAAAAATACGGTATAAAATGTATACATAAAGACTATATGTTTTAGGTGTACTAAAATCCTCAAACTTAAAATGTCACTTGTCCTCAAGTGCCACTTCAGTCTTTCAAAATCAAAATAATTAGATTATGTAAATGAGTTTGTTTAGGATATTCTAAAATTTTGATTTTGAAATATAGTAGTTCAATTTAGAAAAAACATTAGTATATGAGACCAACTTAGAATTTAGAAATTTTTAATGTAAAGAAGCCTGAAAATATGAGTTCCTATCTAGTTTAGAAATATTTGTAAATTATTCAAATATAGAGTTAGGCCTTCTATATTCTCTACTTAAAAGTTTTTATTAAGAATAATTATACTTACTAAATTATATCATTAAGCTTAAGTGTTTCTCAAGTCTTATACTTTAAAAAGATCAGATGTGGAACCAATTTTTGATTAGGCAGTAATCCTCAAGCTTCTCTTCCCTTTTTCAACTTTTTTTTTCTTTTTCTTTTTCTTTTTTTTTTTAATTTTTTAGGTGAGGATTAATATATCTGGATAGGCCTTTAATGATTTTGAATTTCACTCCCCATTTCTTAAAATAAAGTTTTGAAATAAATCTTTTACTTAAAAATATAAAAATAGTTTTGAAAATTATTTTTAATAAAACAAGATTATGTATTGAAAATAAAAGTCTAACCCTTCTAAATTTTTCAAAAATGCAATTTCTCCTAGTAAGGATAATTTCACAATATTTATCATTTATACACTAAAACTTCTTAATCTTAAGTTTTTCTTTATTACTATAGGTTTCAACTAAATTCTCTTACTCATTTCTATATTCAAAATTTTATATCCCAAATATAGTTTCATATACATAATCATTTCTTTTTCAAATTAAAGTTAAATTTATTTGTAGTACATTGGAGAACAAATAAAATTCAAGTTTTAGAAATTGTTTTTCATCCCTCCAACTTAAATTTTTAATAAGATAAAACATTTTAGTATCATATTTATATATAGGCAGGAATGAAAACTAAAAATAATATGCTTATAGGAATTTTTATATCCTAAATATACAAGTACAAAAATTAAAAATAGGAGTAAAAATTAATTGATCAAATTTTAATTTAACTTTAACATGTAGAGTTTCATTAGACTTCTATGCAGTAGAGGATAACATAAAAGCAAACAAACATACTAACAAATATTTACAACTGCAACATAAAGAAAATACTTGGTAGTAAATTGAAAATTTCAAACATGAAATTCTTAAGTGAAAGTTAGCAATATTCTAAACCATACTAAAATTTAGGATTAAGTTCAACACAGACTAACAAAATATGCTAGACAACACAGTTATCACAATCACTACCTCAAAAATAAAATATAACTACTCATAATAACATAAATTCATAATAGCCGTGTCTAACATAATAAAACACAAACAATAGTAGCAGTCTCAACAAGTACAACACAAAACAAGTTAACAGTACAATATAACTGTACCACATAAAGTTCAAAAATAATAAAAAAAACTAAACTACTCAATTTAATCCTCCTCTTCCTCATCATCATCACTATCATTGCTGTCCCAAAAGGTACTAGGCCCATATGATGGATATTATGGATATGAAGGGAAAACTACACTTTGGTCACCCTCATATAATTTTCCAAAGATGAGCGAAATTTCTCCACATAATCACTATGTCTTCTCATATAACCATCTATATCATCTATAATTTTCTCTAAATTTAATACTTTGCCTACAGTATAATTGATGTTATCTAACATCCTTTGCAATAAGTGTGAGTGCAAATCAGAATCGGAAACTTGACCTTGTAATGTGTATGCACGTAAGATAGATGCATGAAAACTAGAGGCACCTAAACTTCTAAAAAATCCTGCTTTCCAGCCAAAGATTGATTCTTGTGAATAAGACTTCACATTAACACTTTTGATGGGCTTTAGAGGCTGCAGTATCTCCTTTCAGCTATTGAATCTAACACTTGCTTACTCACATAAAGAAAAGATACTTTTGGTTGAGGTCTAGTTTCATCCTTAGTACCTAGGGTCTAGTAATAGGGCTTTCATGTTGATTATTCCTAGAGAACTAGAAAAGGAACCCTCACCATTATAAATTTTAAACTCTTCTTTACTCAACTTGAAGTTTCACATGTTGGTCCTAACCTCTAGCACTTAGTAGGTGGGGTCAATATGGGGTAGCTCAAGAAGAGTCCCCATAGGATTACCTGGCCTTAGAACTAACCTTTTAAATACTCACAATTTCAACTTTGAACCATCACATTGACCCAATTTGACCAAATGGATCAAGTTTGATCAAATGCCCAAAATTGCCCTTAAAGGCCAAATTTCTACAAATTAGCCTCAATCTTGGCCCAATTGACCCCAATCTTCCCCAATTTCAGTTCTAAATCAAAATTTAACATCTCTAATACTAATGGAAACCAAAATTCAAGCCCAACTTGACCCAATTGTAAGCCCAATTCCAACCCAAATCAAAGAGCCCCAATTCCAAAATCCCCAAATTGACTTTTCAATTCAATTCAAAATTACTTGAAATCCTTTCAAAACTCTTCATGACATCTACTTACACCAAATTAAGCATTTAATTGACCCAAATTTTAACTCAAATTCACCCCATTTTCAAAAGTCCAAGCCCACCACACTTAATTCTAAAAGCTCAAATCCAAAGTCCACATGGCATGAAATTTCTTCTCATCATCCATTTAATCAAAATCATTCCCTAAGTTCTAAATCCATGATAAAATAATTCCATATTAAGCCTCATGACAAACTCCACAAATATACCCCATAAAATCCAAAATTCTATTTTCATGCAAATGACCAAGCCAAGGATAAGCCATGAAGTCATCTCCAAGCCACATGCAAGCCATGTGAGTCATGCTCATTTCACCATGCTATCTTACGTAAAAGGAGTAACCTCTTTAGTGGTCCCCTCACACATGATTAACCACTCCCATTACTCACTTAAGCACACCATTAGCTTTATTCCACTTGTATGGGGACTTCACCATGCTAACCCAGCTAAACCACCTGAGTTTCTTCAGCTCCCAAAACTTCCTTGAAAGGTGTGCCCAACCCCAAATCATGCATTGAACCAAATTGACCCAAAATGACCGTTCCCCCATTCATCTTTAATCCAAAACCCTTACACATGACCAAATGATGACCTGACCTAGGTCGGACAGCCATCTTGGCTGCCAGAAAAACACCATGGCCAAGAGAGCCCATATGGTCAAAAATCAATATTACACCCAACCAAGCTGGCTCACTCCAATTGGATTGTTTCCCTTTTCTTCCCTCCACCTAAGCAATTAGAGCCACCCACTGGTTAGTCCAATTGCAACCTTCAAGACCCCCTATTTAAACTCATCCTCCATGGCCAAGGGAGAAGTTATTGAAATTCCTTGTGTAGATGATTGTTCCCAGAGCATCTTCAAGATCTCTTGAGTTCAACCCAACCATTTTCTAGCCCTCTTCCACAGTGACTAGAGCCAATTTCTTAGCCTAAGTTTGAGCCTGAAATAGGACACCCCTCAAAACTCCACCAAATCCAAATTAACATCGCCCACAACATCCTCTTAGTGAAAGAAGAAGATTCCCCAAAAAATCCCCATCACCAGACCACCCTAGCATAGACTTTGATCAATACCCCAAATTAACCTTGGTTGAAATTGTACCTAAGCTATTCACAACGGCCCATGACTTCATCTAGGAGCTCTGTGGACTCAACTAAAGATTTTGGAAGCACCCAATCGTGGCCACACCTCTTGGTCAAAGGTATTGAACTCTACCCTTAAACCAAGCCTATTTTAATTCTCCATGCTCATAGACTCAATTTAAGACTTGATTAACCATATGGATATGTTCTCCTAGTCTAGACGAGTCTATAGAAACAAACCCGAAGAGATTTATTTGAGTATCAAGAGAGATTTTAAGGTTTGGAGTTTAAAGGCTCTCGAACTAATGACTTAGGGATGATGAACGAATGCAGTACATTTCCGCATTTATGCAATGGATGGTCGTGATGGAGTCGGAAGCAAAGATGGAGCAGTACAGTGGTCTGACGAGGTGGCTACATGGCTGGCAGTGCCAAATGATGGAGCACCACGTGTAAAGCTCGACGCGTCGTAGGCTGAGGTGGTGCCGCGCTAAATAAGTAGATAAATAGGGTTTTATTTGATTTATTTGAATGTCAAATCTTTGAAAATCCATAACTTTTCATTGAAAAGTCATAAAAATAAAATAAAAATACTCTCATGTTCAATGAATAGAGGAGAACAATCTGGAATGGTTTCATATTTGTTTGATGCATGTTTGATTTTTAATTAGTTAAATAGTGTATTTTTCATTTGGATTTTCCATTTGAATGGAAATTTCACCATGATTTGATTTTTTGGGCTTTGGTTCTCTCTATCCTGAGGGATCATCCCTGATTTTTCCAACGCCAGCGGGAAATCTCTAGGCATAGATCTCTATTTTTCAAGTGTATCATGTCTGTTTTGGTAAAAAAATTATAGTAATTAAAATTTTAATCAAAAAAATACCAAACTTATTTTGGTAGGTTTATTGTGGTCAGAGAGCCCTAGGAAAAATATGAACTTGGTTTAACTCATTAAAAATAATCTTAATTGTTATTAAACCCTAAAAATGAAATGTAATTAAATTGGATAAAATATAAAATTAAACTGCACAAAAACTATTCTCCACTATAATTTAATGGCATAGGAACTCCCCATAAAAGTTTCAAGTTAATTGGAGTTAATTTGACAAGTAAAATGAATTAATGAAGTGAAATGACATATTTGGCATTAAAATAATTATAATAATTAAATTACAACTCAAAAAATCACCAAATTGATTTTAGGAGCTCCTTGTGACTAGAGGAACCTAAGAAAAATAAAATTTTAATTAAAATAAAAACTTCATTTTTTTAAGCCATTTTTAAGTATTTGAATAATTAAAACTTAATTAAAAATCGTAAAAATTACAAAATTGTGAAATGCATTAAAATGTTACATTTAGCTTCTTGGTCATTTAAGGACCAACTAAAATAATTTTCCTAATTTTCTAAGTCAAGATATTAATTTTTTTAAAAGGCTTAAAATGAATTTTCATTAATTTTCCATTAAAATAATTCTAATAATTAAAATATAAACCATAAAATATGAAATTTGCTTCTCTAGATTCCTTGACCTTAGAGAGATTTAATGAAAATACAAAATTTAATTTTTCCTTTAAATAATATTTTTTATTTAGTTAATATTCAAAATAAACAAATAATTCTAATAATTAAATAAAACCTCCCAAAATCATGAAAAGTGGTCAAAATGGTTTTCTGATCTAGGCAAACCTCCAATAATTTTCTTAAGAGTGGAGGTTTTGTTTTCTTTGAGTTATTGAATTTTCATTAAAAATCCCTATTTTTACATCAAAACAATTATAAAATTAAATAAACTCAGAAAAATCACATTTTCTCCTCTGATATTTTAATTAACCCATGACTTGGGTAACCTAAAAATTTTAAAGTCATTTGAGTTTGATTTAATGAATTATGAGGTGTTAAGGCTCTAAGGACAAAATGATAATTTTGGAATTTAAGCCTTAATTAATATTTAGGCTCGTCCAAAGGGTAAATGGGTAATGAATGATCTTAGTTAACATGTTTTGATGATTGAAATATAAAAGGGATAAATTGTAGCAACCAATCTCACTTTGGTCTCATTAAGGATAAATTTGTAATTCTTAAATTGATGAAATTTGGAAGAGCAATTAAATTAGAAGATATTGAGGTTGAGGGTTTGACTTCGGGAGATCATAACCCACTGATTTAAAACCCCTATTAATGGTTCTAAAATAGATTATGATTCTTGATAAGTAAAAGTATAAATATTCAAATTTTTCCTTAAAATTACAAATCTACCCAGTAAGTTTTAAGGGCTTAGTAGTGAACTAGGATTGATCAAAATTTTGTCTGATGAGGTTTAGAAAATGACTTATAATTAATTTGAAACTTTTTAAAAAAATGCTGCAAGCCCATCTTTGAAAATCAAACTGGCTAAGTTCCTTAATTAAGCCAAAATTGCCCCTAAGGGCCTTCACCCGTATAATTTGTAAGTGAAACATCAAATGATAATTACCCCACTTAAAGTTTTAATCAAACATCAAGATTCATTGAGCATAAGGGTATGAATGGGGTGAACCATATAGAAAACATAACAAGATTGAAATGAACTCGAGACGATTCAAGGGACTGTAAAATGTCTAGGGTATTACCCAGGAACTTTTTATGGCCCTTTGGGAATCTCAGAGGACACTTGGACATATGATGATTTGTTTGATGGGATCATCCCCACAGTTGAATAAATTGGACTTACCAAGGTATGACATCGGATCTAGTAAACAAACCTCAAACCTGTGTTCTCTGCTTTTCCTGCAAGCATGTTTGAATTCGTGCAAAATTATATATATGCATTGTGAATACTGACCTTTCAGGTGGAGGAATAGGAAGGATCTACAAGTACGCTTTTAAGTTATTGCACTGAAAATTATTTATCTGCACCTCTTATTTCCTGCTTATAAACTTGCATGTTAATCAACAAGGCCACACTGCATGTCAAAACTGAAACCTTTAGGATAGCCACAGAACTGAAACCAAAACTAAAATTAAAGAAATGAAAAAAAATAAAATCCACCACCACAACAGTTAAAATATAAGATAACTCAAAGTTTAATCACAAACAAAACAACAATAAAAAAATTACAACTAAATTAAAACGTCTCTATCGGATGATCGGGAATCCCTTGGAGGAGGTAACCTACAGTTGCTAATGAGATTTCCCATGGTCTAAATGAAAATATGGAACTCATTGAGTTGAGTTTTGTAAATTCCTTTTGACTAAGTGAGTCAGAAGAAAAAAGTGGTACCAAAACAAGGGAACCGTGGGATCCTAACCAGTCTCGCTTTAATCAACTTTAACATCCCCCATAATATTTAAATAACCATAATCTTAGGAAAAATTTGATTTGACATCAAGACTTAACACATTAGAAAACTTAAACTTGTCACGATGAGAAGCTCGGAGCTAACTTTGTGGACGGCCTTCTAGAACAGCAAGAGGATCTACAACAGCATATCTTTTCTTAGAATTAAACAACAAGCCATAGTATTTCAAGGTTGTCTGCCTAGTGCGACATAAATTCTCAATTTAAATTTTGGGCCTTCGTATGGCCCTGCTATACAATATAAGCCCTAACTCATTTGGGATTCTGAGGTTATCGTTTATCACGACCTAAATCTTCATATTTTCCAGGCTATTTGTGTGATCGTTTCACATGAATGTAAGCCCTACATAATAAAATTGGCAGGATGACACACATAATTTTTTTCTCAAAATTGAAGCTAGCTCATAGGATAGTCTGAAAAGTCATCAAGGTTCTCCTAAGGATCTATGATATCCCGTAGTTCTTCTTTCTTTGGATTCCAAAAATAAAATGTTCCAAATTTGAGTCATTCTCCTTTCACACCTCTTTGTCTCATCTCTTTGAAAAGTCCTATCCTTTAAAATTCTTAAAGACAATCTCCCCTGATTTTTATCAAGAGTTTTCTTAGGTAACTTCGATTATCTAAGATGTAATTAATTATAAAGGCTTGCCTTTATAGGAAACTTTCAAGAACCCAGCTTAATATAAACCCTATTTAATTTTTTATATTAAATAGGAGAACTTGTTGGTTAACAGAAAAAAATATTTTTCGCTGACTTAAATGGATGTCATAAATTCTTTAGTTTATTTGATCGAGCCTCCCCAGTAACTAAAGTATCTAACCTTCGGGATATATGCATTTCTTGCAGTATTAGGCTCGTTTATTTAAAATACCAAGGATATGAGATCGGTTTGGTCTTGTAATTTTAAAATTTAAAATATTATTTTTTTTCAAATTATATGTATATAAATTAAATTAAATCAGATGTTGGGATATTCATTCTAGTGATCGATAACTTCAATCTCCCAACCAACTTTTAAGTGCCGACAAAGATCAAGGATGCAAATCCCAAACCTGAACTAGTGGTAGCAGTAGCAGAACTGATGATAGTCTGATAAATTAGAGACCCAATGTCAATCGACTTGAACTGTTAAATGCAATAGTTCAAGGTAGCCCAATATCAGGTAACTTCGCTGAGGTGGTTGGTTAGTAGTAGACTAGCAGAAATAAAGTGATGCCACGCTTTCGATGTGGCATCTAACTTTGTCACGGGGAAGCTGATTCTTCTTTCATTTGTGATCTTCCACAGGTCAATGATGATATGATCTCATCCAAATCCTCCTTAGTCAGACTATAATTCAAACAAAAACACAAAGTATAAGGGGGAAACCGGTAAAATAGATTTATTACCTCAGGGGAGAAAGACACTAATTTTCCTCGAACCATGATCGAATCTTCTTCAGCTTCAGTGAGATTAGCATAAGACTCTCGAACCATAGAAATGACAGCCACAACAAAAAAACAACAAAATTGTTCCCACTGTCGGTGCACAATTAAATTTTCTACTACACTTGGACTTTTAAAACATCTCTCAGGAATCAGTTTTCTCAATAGCAGTGCATCGCTATACCTGTCTGAGCTTTCGTGCTAACAAACTTGCTTGAATTGAAATAGGACTTCCCTTTACTCCTCTTCATTCTTGGGGCCGTTTCTAAAAATCATATAAACTTCACAATAAATCTTAAATTCAAGACTAAATCACTAAACTTAACTTCTAAAACCTTAAAGTACAATTTCTATGTATTTTCCATATGTTTTTCTTAAATTTTCACCATGAATAGTGATTTCAGTCAAATTCATAATGTGCTCAAAATACATGGTGCAAATAAAAAAATTTTACATATAAGTGGAGTTCTTACCTCAAGAAGATCAAATCTAACAAATTTGGCTTGAATTTACTAAGAAATCTTCCCTATAGAAGAAGCCCTAACTCCTCAATCGAGAACTCAAATGAAGAATCAGCGAGGGGGTAAACATAGTGTTTTCGAGTTTATTTTTCACCTTTAATTGTTCGTGAACTAGTTTAAGTGAATCAAAACTTAAGCGCGGCTGGTTCGGTGCTTAGGCACTAATATACTTAAAATATATAGTGTTTTTAAACAAATTTTTATACCTATTTTTGAGATATTGCGCTTTAATGAAAGGTATTTTTGTGTTGTTCTTTCAGGTACATGTATAAAGGAGAAAATTGCTTAAATGAGTGAAAAAGGATCAAATTTGAATAAAATAGCAGAAAAATGTGCAAAAGTGTTTTGGCACCTAAGCTCCAGATCCGGTGCTTAAGCGTCGGTTAAATAGAGAAGACTGCACCTAAGCGTCAGAGGCCCCGCGCTTAAGCGCCAGTGGTAGTTCTTGGATGAGTAAATTCAGTTTTTATGAATTTTGAAGAGTTTTTTTAGGCACCTTTAAGCTTAATAGGTCGTTACAACCACTATGGATGAAAATTATTGTGAAAGGATGCAACTCTTAGGGAAATACATCGAATCAAGACACATTTTGAAGAGATACCAAGGCACCTATTGAAGAATTATAAAAGAAGGAAAATTGGTACTTTGAAAGAGGTCCTGACAGTACTGAGAAAGTTTTGAAAGTTCTAAAATTGGGGAGTTAGTTGGAGAGATTTTCAGGCATCACAAATTTATCCTTTTTATTTTAGTTTTATGTTGAGTGTTGTAAAAGAGAAGAGATTCAAAAAAAACTTCAAGAGTTTGGAGGAGGATATGAGATAAGTTTTATCTTTTTGTTTTAGACTACTTTTGGTTTTTAATCGAGACTTGTTATTGGTTTGACAATGACATCTTTTGTTTTAGACTACTTTTGGTTTTAATTGAGACTTGTTGTTGGTTTGACAATGATTTGTAAAAAGAGAAGAGATTCAAAGGAACTTCAAGAGTTTGGTGGAGGACTTGAGATAAGTTTTGATTTTTTTGTTTTAGACTACTTTTGGTTTTAATTGAGACTTGTTGTTGGTTTGACAATGATTTCTACTTTTGAACTAAAGTGTGGTTTTGTTTTCTCCATGGATTCTGAGATGTTTTCTTTATATTTCTTCTTAAAATGATAAGTTATTAAGTGTTGGGTGGAAGTTGTGGAGAGTATTGATCCTTAATGTTGGAAGAAGTTGTGATGATTTAATTCCATGTACTTCATTTCCTTCTTGATTTGGCCAATCCAGATGTTAAAATTTTTTGTGAGAACATGTAAGAATTGGGCCGGTATTGTCTCAGTCAATAATTCGAAAGAATCACATGAGGTTGTATGAATGATAATGTAGTTCATATGATTGAGTGCAAATAAAGAGGGAAATATTCATTGAAGAGTGTAGAGTTAGAGGACTTTAAAGTGAAGGTTTAAAGCCCCCAACTTAGTTTATTGTGTTAGGTTCTAATATGAGATGTTAGCCCCCAGGTAGAGGGAATCGAGGGAACTCTAGAGTGAGAGCTAGTATATTCCCTGCCTAGCTGATCTTCAGAACAATTCAAATTTTACAATAGTCTTCTTTATAGCATCTTTAATAAGGGTAAAGAATATTATTGCTCCTATTTGGCACAACACAATATGCATACTTCCACAACAGAATTTCTATATAAATTACTAATTCATGATAAGGAGAAAGATATTTTCTTTATTAGTGTTTTTCTTCTACAAAAACTCAAGTTATCTTTTTAAGTTTGTTTTATTTTTGTCAAAATATTAAAACTACCAAAAATAATTAAAATTTCTTTACTGCGAAAAATGTCTTTAATTTAAATAATTGTCTTTTTAAAAATAGAAAGTTTTCCAAAAAGTGCATATTGCATATCTTCCTTGTGGGTTTTTCAGGTCTTAATCAAAAAGTCCTATATTACTTGATAATGATACGTATACTTGTGTAGTATCCAACTATATATAAATTAAAAGTTAAATTCTTATTTTTCTTCAAGATCAAGTTTTTGTTTTTGTTGCAAAATAAGGAAATATATGTAAAAAATATAATCATAATTATAGTTATACTGTTGCATATAAGCAGTTTCAGGATCAAGTTTTTGGCACTGTTGTCGGGGAAGTGAAGTAAAAATTGTAAATAATCTGTTAATTTAAAAGCAATTTTCTATTTTTAGAAAGTCTTATTTAAACTTTAAGTTATTGTATTTTATTTTGTGTGTTTTGTTTTATTTTATTTTATGTTAGTGTATGTGTAGTTCAGGTTCTGAAGGACTAGTGCCCTATGATTCTGAATTAGAAAGAACTGTTAGAAAACTCAGAAAAACCAAAAAAATTAAAAATCGTGAAAAATCCAAAAAAAAATATAGAAATGGAAAATTAAAATGATTAAAATGTTAAAATTCATCAATAGTTTAGACCTTTAAGATATTATGTCAACTCTACTGTAGATGAACTTCATTGCAGTATTGAAAAACCTACTATAGTGGCTAATTCATTTGAGCTTTAACCTACTATTATCCAAATTGTATCAAATAATCAGTTTGGGGATGACCAACTAAAGATCCAAATTTACATCTTTCCATATTTCTAATTGTGTGTTACATTTAAATACGATGGTGTATCAGATGATGTCATAAGACTTAGGTTATTTCCTTTCTCACTGAGAGATAAAGCTAAAATGTGTTTCAATTTGTTAGCACTTGGATCTATCACAACTTGGGGTGATTTAGCACAAAAATTCTTTGTTAAATATTTTCCACCATCAAAAACTATGAAGTTTTGAAATGATATTACATCTTTTAATCAGTTTCAAGGGACTATTTATGAAGCATGTGAAAGATTTAAAGAACTCTTAAGAAAGTGTCCACACCATGCTATAACAGATTAGTTAATAATTCAAACTTTTTATAATGGATTAGTTGGATCTCTT
Source organism: Phalaenopsis hybrid cultivar (assembly GCA_002079205.1). NCBI lineage: Eukaryota > Viridiplantae > Streptophyta > Magnoliopsida > Asparagales > Orchidaceae > Phalaenopsis > Phalaenopsis hybrid cultivar. The sequence continues at coordinate 186,621 of JXCR01032288.1, read as the reverse complement.
AGATTAATTATCGATGTCGCTGTTAATAATTCAAACCTTTTATAATGGATTAATTGGTTCTCTTAGATCTATTATTGATGTCGCTGCTAGGTTCATTGATGTCAAAACCATTTCATGACGCCTATGCTTTAATTGAAGAAATGGCTACCAAAAATTTTCAAGGGCCTTCTAAGAGGTTGAATCCTAAGAAAGTAGCTAATATTCATGAATCTGATGCATTTATGAAGAACTTTTTAAGGAAGATTCAAACAATGTTTGAGAAAGTTTTGAAATTATGGACACGATAGACAAAGATAAATTATTTTGTCCATCAATTAAAAAACCTCCAGAACTTGAGTTGAAGTTACTTCCCGAACATTTAAAATATGCCCTTTAAGGAGATTTCTCTACTTTACCAGTTATAACTCCCTCAAAATTAATGATGGAAGAAGAAGAAAGGTTGATGAAAATTTTGAAAAATTTTAAGAAAGCCATTGAATGGACAATTGTTGATATTAAGGAATCAGTCCTTCAATTTGTATGCATAGAATTCATATAGAAGAGAACTACAAACCCATGGCTGATCCTTTAAGGAGACTGAATCTTGTTATGAAAAGAGTTGTTAATAAAGAAATTTTAAAGTGGTTAGATGTTGGAATTATCTATCCTATTTCAGATAGTGCATATGTTAGTCCAATTCACTGCGTTCCTAAGAAAGGAGTAACTATAATTGTGAATGAACATAATGAATTAATACATACTAGGCAAGTTACACGAATATGCATTGATTATAGAAAATTAAATCTTGCCACTAGGAAAGATCATTTTCCATTACCCATTCTAGATCAAATGCTGGATTTTGATTATAGAAAATTAAATCTTGCCACTAGGAAAGATCATTTTCCACTACCCTTTCTAGATTTTATAGAAAATTAAATCTTGCCACTAGGAAAGATCATTTTCCATTACCCTTTCTAGATCAAAAATAGAAAATTAAATCTTGCCACTAGGAAAGATCATTTTTCATTACCCTTTATAGATCAAATGCTGGATAGACTAGCTGGGCATAAATACTTTTATTTTGTGGATGGATATACTGGTTATCACCAAATATAAATATCTCCTAAGGATCAAAAGAAAACAACTTTTACCAGTCCTTATGGTACTTTTGCTTTTAGAAGGATGCCTTTTGGTTTATGTAATGCTCCTGCTACATTTCAAAGACGTATGATGACAATTTTTTGTAATTTAATTGAAAAAGGGATTTAAGTATTTATGGATGATATTTTAGTGTTTGGAACTTCATTTGACTCATGTTTAGAACATTTATCTAAAGTTCTTTAGCGCTGTGAAGAAACATATTTAGTCCTTAATTGGGAAAAATGCCAATTTATGGTAGCAAGAGGAATTGTATTAGGTCATCAAATATCAAAAAATGGTATGGAAGTAGATCCTGCTAAAATTCAAGTGGTCGTTAATTTATCTTATCCAACAAATTTAAGAGAAATTAAGAGTTCTTTTTAGGACATGTTGGATTCTACAAGCGATATATTAAAGACTTTTCAAAGATTACTAAGCCTTTATGTCATTTACTGGAGAAAGATGCAATTTTTAATTTTGATGAAGAATGCCTAAAAGCTTTTAATTTATTAAAAGAAAAATTAATCACTGCACCAATTATAGTTTCACCAAACTAGGGAAAACCTTTTGAATTGATGTGTGATGCTAGTGATTATGTTATAGGGGTTGTTTTAGGACAAATATATGATAAAATTTTCAAAGTAATTTACTATGCTAGTAAAACTCTTAATGAAACTCAAATCAATTATACAATAACTGAAAAAGAGGTACTAACAATAGTATATGCTTTTGATAAATTTAGATCATATTTCATTAGAACTCATTGTGTAGTGCATACAGATCATTCTACTACTAAGTACTTAATGAAAAAGAATGATACTAAACCTAGACTTATAAGATTGATTCTTCTTTTACAAGAATTCAATTTTGAAATATTAGATCGAAAGGGGACTAAAAATTAAATTGATGATCATTTGTCTAAGCTTGAGTTAGAAAAACCACTCTGTTTTGAAAAAGGAATTAATGAACATTTTCCAGATGAAAAATTGTTCACTATTAATGAGTGGTTTGTTCCGTGTTATGTTGACATTGTGAACTTTATTGTTATTGATATTATACCCTATGGAATGACATACCAATAAAAGAGGAAATTTATTTCTGAAGCTAAGACTTATTTTTTGGATGACCCATTTTTATATAAACAAAGAAAGAATCTTATTCGAAGATGTGTATCATTAGAAGAAACTTATGAAATTATCCAAAAATGTCATAATTCTAATTTTAAGGGACATTTTGGCGTTAATAAAACAACATACAAAATTTAACAATTTGGATTCTATTGGCCTACAATTTTTTGAGATGTTAATGCCCATATCAAAACTTATGATAGATGTCAACGAGTAGGCAATATTTCTAGAAGAAACGAGATGCCCCTCAATTATATACTAGAAGTTAAAATATTTGATGTTTGGGGATTAGATTTCATGGGAGCATTTATACCTTCTTTTAGAAATTTATATATTCTGTTAGTAGTGGACTATTTATCCAAATAGATAGAAGTTGTTGCTTTACCTCGATGTGATGCTCAAAGTGTTGCAAATTTTTTGAAAATGAACATATTTTGTAGATTTGGGATGTCGAGAGTTATCATTACTGATTGGGGAAGTCATTTCAGAAATGCCATAATGGATAAGTTATTAAAGAAATATCATATAAATCAGAGGATTTCTACTCCATATCATCCTCAGACAAGTGGTTTGGTTGAATTAACCAATTTGGAAATTAAAAGAATTATGGAAAAATCTGTGAATCCAACAAAAATGGATTGGTCAGTCAAACTTGACTATGCTTTGTGGGCTTATAGAACTGCATACAGAACTCCTATAGGAATGTCCCCATATAAGCTAATATTTAGGAAAGCTTGTCACTTATCAGTTGAACTTGAGCATAAAGCATATTGGGCGATAAAAGAGTTCATTTATAATTTGAAAGATGCTGGTGAGAAAAGATTATTGCAATTAAATGAACTTGAAGAGATAAAGTATAATTTGAAAGATGCTGGTGAGAAAAGATTATTGCAATTAAATGAGCTTGAAGAGATAAGTAATGAATCTTATGAGAGTGCCAAGATTTATAAAGAAAAGATGAAGATATAGCTTGATCGAAGGATTCTTACTAAAAATTTTCATCCAGGGAAACAAGTTTTCTATAAAATGCAAGGTTAAGATTATTTCCAGGCAAACTTAAGCCCAGGTGGATGGGCCCATTTGTCATAATAAAAGTTTATCCTTATGGAGCTGTGGATATTAAAGATCCTAAGTCTGAGAAAATAATTAAAGTTAATAGACATATACTGAAACCTTATTTTATAAAGGATCAACATAAATTTAATGATGAAATGATGTTGGGTCAACCAGAATAAGAACTGGTTACGTCGGGCTGACGACGTAAAACCAAGCGCTTTGTGGGAAGCAACCCATAATTATCAGTGTGTTTTTATTTTGATTATTATTTTGTGTGTGATTAAGAAAATTGGGGTAGTGTTTTTGAAACTATTATGTGTTAGTAAAAATTTTAAGACTTTATTTAGTGATCGAGACATGTTAGAATGAAAACTTGGATGTTAAGTTGGAAGAATTTAGGCCTTTAAATAAAGGGTTTTGTGAAGGAATTTCACCCCATATCATTTCTAGCCCTAAAAGTCTAAGAGAAAGTCAGATTTAGAGAAAATGTCTTCATGAAAGATGGATTTGAAAAATAAGGAAGAAACCATGAGGAAGATGTTCATTAGTCAAAGTGCACAGGAGATGTATAATGGTTTCTTAGCCATTAGTATTGAAGAGATATCAGAGAAGATCAACAAAATTTAGAATATTATGGCTTGATTGGAGACCAAGGTACTTGAGTTGCATTCACATCTAGATCATATTAGATGGCAATTGAAGATGCAATTTAGCCACACAAGTTTTCTAGAGGAAGCAGATAAGGCGATGTTCATAAAGCAGAAGTGGATTGAAGAAGATAGTATCAGAGCTAGTCACCACTGTCCATTTTATCAACTCTATATTCCTGGAGAGGCTAATGAAAGACAAGAATTTGTTCCTTTGAATGAAGAATGGAATTAAGTTTAGTGTTAGAATTTGTGTGTCAGAAGTTGTTGTTTTTAAGTGGCTTAATGTTTAAAGTCTTGTTTTTAGTATTAATGACTCTTATATGTGTTTAATTGTGAAATGATTGTTGTGTATTTGTATTTAGGAAAATTTTCTCATCCAAGACTATTAGGAATGAGAGTTAGGTGTTTAAAGGTATTTTTACTTGTTTGTGAATTAATATAAGTTTTTTTTGTGAGAAAATTTGTGTTTTTTTTAGCTTCGAAATAAAATAGTTATTATGGAGAATTTTGAGAGAGAGGGGAGTTATAGGAAGTTTAAAATAGTCATTTAAGTACTATGAGACCATTTAGGGGTGGTTTACTTAGGTAAATAGTGTATTTTACTTTAATTTAAAAATTTTGAAAATCATGCACTGACACCTAAGTGCCACATCTCAAGCTTAAGCACGAGCAACCTGAGAGGCAGGCACCCAAAGCACCATTTACCCACGCTTAAGTGTCGGTTCACGAAAATTGGTTCGCAAATGGTTAAAAATGAAATTTTAGCCCGAAAATCACCATTTTTAACGCCACCGTCACCTTCAACCTCTCGAGTTCACAATTTTTGAGATCTAGGGCACATCTAAAGTGAAGATTTCTTGGTGGAATCAAGTGAAATTTGCCAGATCCAGGTTCCTTGAGGTAAGAGCTTTATTTCTATGCAAAAACTTTGGATTTTCACTATGTATTTTGAGCAAATTTGGAGAAATTCAAAAATTCACTATTCATGGTGAAAAATGAGAAAAAAATCTATGGAAATTGCATGAGAAGTGTACTTTATACTTTGGAAGTTTAGTTTAGTAATTTAGACTTGATTTTTGAACTTATTTTTGGAATTTATAAAATTTGTAGAATGACACCAAGAATGAAGAGGAGCAAATGAAAGAGCTCTTTCTATTCAAGTAAATTTGTTAGTTCAAAGGCTCAGTATCAGTATAGTAATGCGTGCAATCACGAAAACTGATTCAGGAGTGGTGTTTTAGGAATCCAGGAGGAGACATAGAGGATTTGATTGTTCGCCGACAGTGGGAACGATTCTATTATTTCTCTGCTGTGGCAGTTATTTCTATTGTTAGGGAGTTCTATGCAAACCTCCCTGAGGCTGAATACAATAGAGTCATGGTTCGAGGAAAGTTGGTACCTTTTTCACCGGAGGTAATCAACTTCTTTTATCATTTGGCACGTGATACGTTATGTTTTTATGCAAATTATAGTCCAACTGAAGCGGGGTTAGACGAGATTATTTCTTACTTTACTGTTGGAAGAGGACTTTGGAAGATCACAAATGAGAGGAGAGTCAACTTCCAAACTTCAAATTTATGTGCACCTTCAAAGGCCTGACACTATTTTATTTCTGCTCGTCTGCTACCAACAAATCATCTCAGTGAAACAACCAGAGAGAGATCAGCGTTAAATTATTATATCCAGGAAGGAAAGCTCATCAACATAGGAGCTTTGATTTATCAAGCTATCATCAGTTCTTCCACTGTCGTTACTACTGGAGGTCTAGGATTTGCTTCCTTGATCTTTTCTTTGTGTGAGCAGGCTGGAGTTAAATATGATAGCTGGAAGGAAGCTTTGTTACCTTTAAAGCCCATCACTAAGGTGAATGTGAAGACTTATTCTGAGCATTCTGTTTTTGGCTAGAGAGGAGGATTTTCTAGGAGTTATGGAATGGAGACGTCTGCTGCTTCTACATCTAAACCATCTACCTCACGTGCTTTTACATCTAGAGGTGAGTTTATTGAGACCCAAGATAAAGATCATATTAGTTTTACCGCTGATAAAGTTCAAAATTTAAAGCATTTTGCAGAGCATACTGATAAGTATAGTAGGAGAAAGAGTGATTATGAAGAGAAATTCCACTCATCTCTGGAGAACCTAATTAAGGGTGATCCAGGAGTGCAATTTCCTCCATATCCTCGATATCCTGATTATGAGCCTGCCAAAAAGTGGTATAGCGGTGATTCAGAATATGAGGAGTAGAATTGAGAGATTTTTATATTTTTAATGTGTTAGACCATGTGCTTTGGACTTCAGATTTGTGATGTGTTATTGATTTTTATGTTGTGGACTATGTGGTGTGGTACTGCTACATTTGCATCTTTGTGATGATATGTACTATGTATTGTATTTTGGACTTTTGTATTTTATTATTTTTGTGATGTTTGTGTTAGTTAGTAGTTTGTTTTAAAATTCTAGAGTAGTATGTGTTGTGAGTTTTGTGATTTAGTTAGTTTAGAAGTTAACTTAATTTTATGTCTTTTGAAAAGATGAAAATTTTGCTAACTTAGGTCTTAAATATTAAATTTCAGAAACTCCTACCCTATATTTTTCTTTTATCATGTTTATGAGTTTGTTTTTATGTTGAGATTGTGATGTCAATTTAGTGTATTAGTTTGCTTTTATGTTTATACCCACTGTTTAGTAGTCGATTGAATCTCTACATGTTGACTTGAAATGAAAATATAAGAAAATTTGATCAAAATTAATTTTACTCATGTTTTTAGTTTTATACTTGTATCATTAGGGTATGAAAATTCTTGTTAATAGTTATTTTAATTTTCATTCCTGCTTATATATATTTGATGCTAAACTATTTAATCTGTTAAAAATTTAAGTTTGGGGAGGGGATGAAAAATATTTTCAAAACTTTAATTTATTTTGTTCTCAAATGAACTACAAGTGAATTTGATTTGAAAAGAAAAATTGATCATGTATATGAAGATATATTAGGGAAGTAAAATTTGATTTAAGAAATGAATAAGTGAATTTAGTTGAAATTTTGAGTAATGAAGAAAAACTTTAAGTTAAAAGTTTTTAGTGTAGAAAATGATTAATATAAATAATTATCTTTAGTAAGAAACATTGTATTTTTGAAAATTTTAGAAATTTAGACTTTTATTTTTAATACTTAAATTTCTTTTATTAAAAATAATTTTCAAAGCTATTATAATATTTATAAGTAAAAGTTTTATAACAAGACTTTGCTTTAGAAAAGGAAAAGTAGAATTCAAAATTATTAAAGGCCTATCTAGATATAGTAATCCTTGCCTAAAATAGAAAAAGNTCCTTGCCTAAAATAGAAAAATAAAAGAAAAAGAAAAAGGAAAGAAAAAGAAAAATAAAAAGAAAAAAGAAGAAGAAGAAGAAGAAAAAGTAAGGGACGAGAAGCTTGAGGATTAGTGTCTAATCAAAAATTGGTTCTACATTTGATCTTTTTAAAGTATAAGACTTGCAAAAATTTTAAGCTTATAGATATAATATAGTAAGTAAAATAATCCTTAATAAAAATTTTTAAGTGGAGATAATAAAAGAACTAAATTATAAATTTGGAAAACTTACAATATTTCTGAATTAGATAGGAACTCATATTTTCATCTTTCTCAACATTAAAAATTTCTAAAATTTAAGTTATTCTCATTTACTGAATATTTTTTTCTAAATTGGACTACTACATTTCTAAATCTAAATTTTATTAACTCCTAAAGAAGCTCATATAAATATCATACATATTTAGTTTTTTAAAGATTGAAGTGTCACTTGAGGACAAGTAATATTTTAAGTTTGGTGGATTTTGATACGCCTAAAATATATAGTGTTTTAGACACATTTTTATACATATTTTTGAGATACTATGCTTTAATGGAAGGTATTTCTGTGTTTTTTCTTTCAGGTACAGGTAAAAAGGTGAAAAATACTTAAATGAGTGAAAAAGGATCAAATTTGGAACAAATAAGTGAAAAATGTGCAAAAGTGTTTTGGCGCCTGAGCGCAAGTTCCGGTGCTTAAGCACCAGTTAAACAGAGAAGGTCGCGCCTAAGCACTACAGGCCCAGCGCTTACGCACCAGTGGCAGTTATTGGATGAGTAAATTCAGTTTTTGCAAAATTTAAAGAGGTTTTTGAGGCACCTGTTGGCTTAACAGGTGGTTACAACCAACATGGATGAAAATTATTGCGAAAGGATGCAACTCTTGGGGAAATACATTAAATCAAGGCACATTTTGAAGAGATACCAAGGCACATTTTGCATAATTATAAAAGAAGGAAGATTGAGACTTTGAAAGGGGTCCTGAAAGTACTGGGAAATTTTTGAAAGTTCTAAAATTGAGGAGTTAGTTTGAGAGATTTTCAGGCACCACATATTTATCCTTTTTATTTTTGTTTTATATTGAGAATGTTGTAAAAGAGAAGAGATACAAAGGAACTTCAAGAGTTTGGTGGAGGACTTGAGATAAGTTTTTATCTTTTGTTTTAGATTACTTTTGGTTTTAATTGAGACATGTTGTTGGTTTGACAATGATTTCTACTTTTAAACTAAAGTGTTGTTTTTTTTTCTCGTAGATTTTGAGTAGTTTTCTTTATCTTTCTTCTTAAAATGATAAGTAATTAAGTTTTGGATGAGACTTTAATCAAGACTTGTTGTTGGTTTGACAATAATTTCTTCTTTTAAACTAAAGTGTGATTTTATTTTCTCCATAGATATGAGTAGTTTTCTTTATCTTTCTTCTTAAAATGATAAGTAATTAAGTTTTGGATGGAAGTACTGAGTAGTTTTCTTTATCTTTCTTCTTAAAATGATAAGTAATTAAGTGTTGGATGGAAGTTCTTGAGAGTATTGATCTTTAATTTTAGAAGCAGTTGTGATGATTTAAATCCATGTACTTCATTTACTTCTTGATTTAACCAATATAGATGTTAAAATTTGTTGCGAGAACATGTAAGAACCGGGCTGGTATTATCTCAGTCAACAATTGGAAAGAATCACATGAGATTGTATGAATGAGAATGTAGTTCATATGATTGAGTGCAAATAAATAGAGAAATATTCATTGAAGGGTGTAGAGTTAGAGGACTTTAAAGTGACAGGTTAAAGCCCCCAACTTGGTTTATTATTTTAGTTTCTGATACAAGATGTTAGCCCTCAGGTGGAGGGAATCGAGGGAACTCTAGAGTGAGAGCTAGTATCTACCCTGCCTAGGTGGTCTTTAGAACTACTCCAACATTAAATTAGCCAATGTTCTTTATAGCATCTCTAGTAAGGGTAAAGAATCTTATTGCTCCTATTTGGGACAACACAATATGTATACTTCCACAACAGAATTCTTATATGTATTACCTATTCATGATAAGGAGAAAGATATTTTCATATTTAGTGTTTTCTTCTACAAAAAGAGTTATCTTTTTAAGTTTGTTCTATTTTTGTCAAAATATTAAAATTACCAAAAATATTTAAAATTTCTTTACTACGAAAATGACTTTAGTTTAAATAATTATCTTTTTAACAATAGAAAGTTTTCAAAAAAATGCATATTGTATATCTTCCCTGTGGGTGTGACATTCAGGTCTTAATCAAAAAGTCATATATTACTTGATAACGATACGTGTACTTGAGTAGTATCCCAATATATATAAATTAAAAGTTAAATTTTTTTGTCTTGAAGATCAAATTTTTGGTTTTGTTGTGAAATAAAGAAATATAAGTGAAAAATATAATCAGAATTATTGTTATATTGTTGCATATAAATAATTTTGAGATCAGGCGCCTACCTCTCGGGTTGTCTAGTACTTTAAGACGAGTTCTTTGCGCTTAGGCGCCAGTGCACGAATCTTGAAAATTTTTATTTTAAGTGAAATGCACATCTAGCCTAAGCTACAAATCTTTAATAACTATTTTCTTGCCCTTTAACTATCCTCTTTCTCAAATTCACCAATATTAAAATAATTCGATTCAACACAAAATTTTACACAAAAACAAACACTTATGTTAATTCAAAAATAAATACAAACATTTGTGATACATAATTTCTCAATCCAAAGAGTCTTGGATAAGATAATTCCTAAACACAAACACAAAATAAAATTAACAGTAAAAAACACATAAAATAAATCTAACACTAACATCACAACACCTAACACAAACGAACATTAAAATTAGAACTTAATTCCACTTTCCTTCTGTTGGAATGAATACTAGCATTTCATTAGTTTCTCCTAGGGAATTTGGCATATAGATCCGATAGAACGGATGGTGGTGAAGAACTCTGGTTGAGTCTTCTTCAATCCATTTGTTTTTCAAATACATAGTCTTGTTCGCTTCTTCTATAAAACTTGTGTGGCTAAATTGCATCTTAATTTTCCATCCAATATGCTCCAAATGTGTGTTAACTTCTTTAACTTTTACTTAAATTGAAGCCACATCAGCCTCAATCTTTGTGATTATCTATGTTATTCCTTCTATACTAACGGTTAGAAAACCATTGTATAACTCATGTGCACTTTGACTGATGAACTTTTTCTTCATGGCTTCCTCCTTTTTCTTTATATTAATCTTCCAAGAAGACATTTTTCCAAGATCTTTCACTCTTTGCTTAGATTTTATGGTTAAAATTGAAGTGAGGTGAGAATTCTCTTCATTCCCTTCTATTTATAGGCTTTAGACCAAGCCTAAAACTACTAGACACGTTCTCAAACCACTAACCCACGTTAAAACCCACTAAACCACGTTTAAATCTTCTAGAAATGTAATTTAGCACATTTAGTTAATTATCACGCTTATGCGCCGAATGTTGGAGCTTAAGCGTCAGTGCTAAATTTAGCACACGTCAGCTTACATCCAAATATTCACTCTAAGATGTCTAAGTATTCTATTAATGTCTTAGAGTTATCACTAAATCATTTAATATTCAAAATACTATAGCAATTTTCTTAATCAAACATAACAACATAACATTCAAAATAGAAACACACAAATAACTATGGGTTGCATCCCACAAAGAGCTTGGTTTAACGTCATCAGCCCGACGTAACCAATGCTTATTATGGTTGGCCCAACAACATAAGATCATTTAATTTAAGTTAATCCTCTATAAAGTATGATTTCAGCCTATGAACATTCATTTTTGAATAGTTTCTTAGTTTTAGGATTTTTTATATCCACAGCTCCATACTGATAAACTTTTATCACAACATATGGGTCCATCCACTTGGACTTAGGTTTTCCTGGAAATAATCTTAACCTTGCATTATATAGCAAAACTTGTTGCCTTGGCTCAAAATTTTTAGTAAGAATCCTCTGATCATGCCACTTCATCTTTTATTTATAAATCTTAGCACTCTCATAACATTAGATCCTTATCTCTTCAAGCCCATTTAATTGCAATAGTCTTTTCTCACCAGCATCTTTTAAATTGAAATTAAATTCTTTAATAGCCCAATAAGCTTTATGCTCAAGTTCAACTGGTAAATGACAAGATTTCTCAAATATTTATCTATATAGGGACATTCCTATAGGAGTTCTATATGCAGTCCTATAAGCCCACAAATCATAATCAAGTTTGATTGATTAATCTATTTTTGTTGGATTCACATATTTTTCAAATATTTTTTTTAATTTCATAATTAGATAATTCAACCAAACCACTTATCTGAGGATGCTAAGCAGTAGCAATTCTATTGTTGATATGATATTTTTTTAATAAATTTTCCATTATTGCATTTTTGAAATGACTTCATCCATCAATTATGATCACTCTCGGCATCCGAAATTTGCAAAATATGTTCGTTTCAAAAAACTTTGCAGCACTTTAAGCATCACATCGAAGTAAAGCAACAACTTCTTTCCATTTGGATACATAATCTATTACTATCAATATATATAAATTTGTGAAAGATGGTATAAGTGGTCCCATGAAATCTAATCCTCAAACATCAAATAACTCAACTTCAAATACATAATTGAGGGGCATTTCATTTCTCATAGAAATATTGCTTACTCGTTGACATCGTTCACAAGTTTTGATATAAGTATTAACATATTTAAAGATTGTAGGCCAATAAAATCCAGATTGTAAAATTTTTTATGTTGTTTTATAAACACCAAAATGTCCCCCAAAATTAAAATTTTGACATTTTTGGATAATTCCATAAGTTTCTTCTAAAGGCACACATCTTTAAATAATTAGATCATTTCCTTATTTATGTAAAAAGGGGGCATCCCAAAAGTAATTCTTATTTTCAGATAAAAATTTCTTCTTTTGTTGGTATGTCATTCCATAGGGTATAATATCACAAATAATAAAGTTCACAATGTCGACATACCATGGAACCCAACACTCACTAATACTAAATTGACAACATATTTAGTTCCAAATAAGTATGATCTGAATTTATCAAAAGCATATACTATTGCTAATAGCTCTTTCTTAGTTGTGGTATAATTAATTTGAGCTTCATTAAGAGTTCTACTAGCATAGTAGATTAATTTGAAAGTCTTATCATGTTTTTTTCCTAAATAATTCTAATAGCATAATCACTTGCATCACACATTAATTCAAAATATTTTTCCCAATCTAGTGAAACAATAATTGGTGCATTAACTAAATTTTCTTTTAATAGCTCAAAACCTTTTAGACACTCCTTATCAAAAGTAAAAAATTACATCTTTTTTAAGCAAATGACACAAAGGTTTAGGAATTTTTAAAAAGTCTTTAATATATCACATGTAGAATTCAGCATGTCCTAAAAAACTCCTAATTTCTCTCACATTTATTAAGTAAGGTAAATTAGCCATCACTTGAAATTTTTTAGAGACTAATTCCATACCATTTTCAGATATTTTATGTCCTAAAACAATTCCTCCTGCTACCATAAATTAGTATTTTTCCCAATGAAGGACTAAATTTGTTTTTTTCATAGCACTTAAGAACTCTCAATAAATATTCTAAACATGTTTCAAATGAAATTCCAAACACTAAAAAATCATCTATAAGAACTTCAATTCCTTTTTCAATTAAATCACAGAAATTACCCATCATACATCTTTGAAATGTAGTAAAGGCATTACATAAACCAAAGGGCATTCTTCTAAAAGCAAATGTACCATAGCGACTAGTAAAAGTTATTTTCTCTTGATCCTCAAGAGCTATTTGTATTTGGTGATAACCAGTATATCCAACCAGAAAATAAAAGTATTTATGCCTAGTATGTCTATCTAACCTTTGATCTAGAAAGGGGAGTGGAACATGATCTTTCCTAGTGGTGAGATTTATTTTCTATAATCAATGCATGTTCTCCATTCAGTGACTTGTCATATTGGTATTAACTCATTAGGTTCATTCATAGTCACAGTCACTCCTCATTTCTTAGGAACGCAATGAATTCGATTAACTTATGCACTATCTGAAATATGGTAGATAATTCCAGCATCTAATCACTTTAAAATTTCTTTCTTAACTACTTCTTTCATAACAAGATTTAATTTTCTTTGAGAATCAGCCCTGGGTTTATAGTTCTCTTCCATATGAATTTTATGCATATAAAATAAAGGACTGATTCATTTAATATTAGCAATTGTCCATCCAAAGTCTTTCTTATAATTCTTCAATGTTTTTATTAAACTCGTTTCTTCTTCTGTAGTTAAATTTGAGGAAATCATAAACGGCAATGTTGAGAAATCACCTAAAAAGTCATATTTTAAATGTCCATAAAGTAAATTCAACTCAAGTTCAGGAGGTTTTTCAATCAATGGACAAAAAGATTTATTTTTTCTATCATGTACAAAACTTCAAAACTTTCTCGAACATAATTTGAATCTTCCTTATAAAAATCTTCAAATTGACCTAATTCCTCTTCTTGATCGTGTTCCAACTCTTTCATTTTAGATTTTTCACATCCATTCTATAACATTCATCATTTTTACTTTTTGCAGGATACTTCATTGATTTGGAAACATTAAAAGTAACTATTTGATCATTGATGTGCATAGTTAATTCCCCTTTCTGCACATCTATCATTGCTCTTCCTATAGCTAAAAAAGGTCTCCCCAAAATGATAGGTATCTCCTCATCTTCCTCCTTATCTAGAATAATGAAAGCAATAGGAAAGATAAATTGATCTACTTTCACTAAAACATCTTCTATAACTCCCTTAGGATATGTTATTGAATGATCTGCAGAGTTATAGAAGTAGAGGATATTTCTCCTAATCCCAATCTTTGAAATATTCATAATGGCATAAGGTTAATGCTTTCACCTAAATCACATAAAGCTTTCCCATAAAATTTGTCTCCTGTTGCACATGGAATTGTGAAGCTATCAGGATCTTTAAGCTTTTCAGGAAGCTTTTTCTGAATTATAGCACTACACTCATCGTTAAGTACAATAATTTCATTATCTTCAAACTTCATTTTCCTATTAAGAATATCCTTCACAAACTTCACATAGCTTTGCATTTATTCTAAGGCTTTAGCAAATGGATTATTAACTATAAGCTTCTAAAAAATTTCCATAAATTTTGAAAATTATTTATCCAACTTGTGTTGACAAAATCTTTGAGGAAATGAGGTGGTGGTTTTCCCGAATCAATTATAAGTGAAGAAATAGGTCTCTCTAAGCCTTTCAGAGTGTCCTCTTCATTCTCTTAAATTTCTTCTCTTTATAGTTCAATCTCTTTTTGAACTCTACATTCTAACTCTCTTCCGCTTCTAAGTTAAACTGCTTCTACTTTCTCTTTATTCTAGTCTTTTGGATTTACATATGTATTACTAAGAAGTGTTCCTTGGGATCTATTACTTAATGAATTTTTTATTTATCCCAGTTGGTTATCAATATTTCTAATTGTAGCTCCTTAACTTTGTAACTGATTTCCCATTTGTAACAGCACTTCTTCTATAGACAACTTTTTCTCCTTGAATTGTGGATTAATATTTAAACCTGGAGGATAAGTAGATCTATAATTACTATTACCTTAGTTGTTCTAGTTTCACAATTGGTTTACTTGGTTGTTCCCTCATTGCTGATTATTACCACCTGAAGTATTATTCCAGTTAAAGCTAGGATGATTCTTCTAACCTGGGCTATAATAGTTTGAATATGGGTTATTCTGCTTGTTATTTATTGCATTCAAAGTTTCTAATAATTCTTGAGAATCTACCATTTAGCCTAATGAATTCTCTTCAATCATTGAAATTGTTTGATAAAAATTCATTTTAAATTGGCTTCCTTCAAATTTTAGCAACTTGATTTGCTAACATTCTAAAAGCATCAGATTCATGAATATTGGCTACTTTCTTAGGATTTACCCTCTCAGAAGGCCATTAAATATTATTAGTAATCATCTCTTTAATTAAAGCATAAGCATCATGAGATGGTTTTGACATCAATGAACCATCAACAACGACATTGATAATAGATCTAAGAGATCTAGCTAATCCATTGTAAAACGTTTGAATTATTGACCAATCTGGTATAGCCTAGTGTGGACACTTTATTAGTATTTCATTAAATCATTCCCATGCTTCATAAATAGATTCTCCTTCAAACTGATAAAAATATGTAATATCATTTTTAAACTTCAGAGTTTTTTATGGTGGAAAATATTTTGCAAGAAATTTCTGCGCTAAATCACCCCAAGTTATGATAAATATAGGTGCTAACAAATGTAACCATAACTTAGCCTTATCCCATAGTGAGAAAGGAAAAAAGTTTAAGTCTTATAGCATCATCTGATATACCATTATATTTAAATGCAGCACACAATTCTAAAAAATTGGCAAGAAGTAAATTTGGATCTTCAGTTGGTGCTTCTCCAAACTGATTATTTGATACAATTTGGATAATAACAAGTTTAAGTTCAAATGAATTAGCCACTACAGCAGGTTTTTGAATACTCCAATGAATTTCATCCACTTTAGGGTTGGCATAATCTCCTAAAAGTCTAAACTAATGATTAATTTCAGCATTTTGATTATATTGGTTTGTCATGTCTTGAATATTTTGTATTTTTCTGTATTTTTTATTTTTCTAATAGTTCTTTCTAATTTAGAGTCGTAGGACACTAGTTCTTTAGAACTTGAACTACACATACATTACTACAAAACAAGATAAAATAAAATTGCACAAACAAGAACTTTACATAAAAACAACACTACAATATTCCTATAATAAATCTAATAGTTTAAATAAGACTTTCTAAAAATAGAAATTTTCTTTCTAAAGGTTTCTTAAAAAAAATTTATTTTCCTGGGGCAACGACGCCAAAAACCTGATCCCGGCTTTATATGACAGTACAATGTATGCAGTTATAATCTTAATTTTTCCATACTTATATCTCTTACTTTGTAACGACGGCCAAAAACTTGGTCACCAGCAACTGCTATGCAAAAATTTGCCTTTAAAGAAAATAAGAATACAATTATTATATTTAAATATGAAATACTACACAAGTATATGTATCGTTATCAAGTAATATAGGAATTTTTTATTAAGTTTTGAATATCAAACCCACAGGGAAAAAATACAATATGTAACTAAAATTAGAAGAAACTATATAAAAAATTTTACTTTGCAAAATATTCTTACTCAAACTAAAGATGTTATAATAGGAATTAAAGTTTGATTCTTCTTGTAAATTTTAATAAATGAAAGTAAAGCAAACAACTAACTAAACTTAACAAGATACTTGTAAAATGAAGGCAATATAAATAAAATATATTTTTCCTTATTATGAATTAGTAACAAGTATAGGAATTCTGTTGTGAAAATATTCAAATTTTATTTTGGCAAATAGGAGCAATAATTTTATTTATCCTTACTAGAGTTGTTATAGAGAATATTGACTAATTTAAAGTTTGAATAGTCTTGAAGACAGGTTAGGTGGGGAAGATACTAGCACTCACTCTAGAGTTCCCTCTTCTCCCTCCACCTAGGGGCTAACATCTCGTATCAAAACCTTAAACTATAAACCAAATTGGGGGTTTTAGTCTGTCACTCTAAAGTCCTCTAATTCTACACCCTTTAAAGTTTATTTTTCTATTTATTTGCACTCAATCATATGAATTACATTCTCATTCATACAATCTCATGTGATTCTTACCATTAGTTGGCTGAGACCATACCATCTTGAAACTTTCATGTTCTCACAATAAATATTAACATCTTAATTGGTCAAATAAAGAATTAAATGAAGTACAAGATTTAAAATCATCACAACTTATTCCAACATTAAAGATTAATACTTCACACAACTTCCATCCAATACTTAATCACCAATCATTCTAAGGAAACACATAAGGAAAATTACTCAGGTTTCATGGAGAAAACACAACCACACTTAATTTTAAAAGTAGAAACCATGAAAACAAACAAGAATTCTAAATTAAAATCAAATGTAGTCACAAAGATAAAAACTTATCTCAAGTCCTCTCCACCAAACTCTTGAAGTTCCTTTGAATCTCTTCTCTTCCTTTCTCTTACAATACTCTCTACTTACACACTACAACTCTCTTCTTCTTCTCTCTAAAAGTATCCTAATTAATCTAAGAGAGAGAGAGGCATCGATGACGTCTAGAAGGGGAGGCAGCTCCTAATTGAGTCTCTTCAAAATGTGTCTACATTTGGAAGAGTTGACTCCTTTCAAAAGCCAATTGAATGTATTTTCATATTCATAACCATCTATATGTTAGTTTTTTTTTTATGCTTTTACTATCTTCTTTCACCTAGAAAGTTTTGTACTAAATGCTTCACTTATTATTTAAAAATCTAAGTTTGGGAGGAAGAAAATTTCATTAAAAGAAGTAAACTAAATTTTATCTGTCCTCAATTAACTATATTTTTAAAATTAGTTTGACATGACCTCAGATATCAGAACTTAAATTTAAATAACTATCTTTTTGTTCAAAAATAATCTAGAAAATTTTAAAAAAAATCATTAATAATAAAGGTCAATTCTAGAGTTAAGAAATTTAGTATGAAAGGATAAGATAATATTTTTCTATTTAAAGGAAGGAAAATTGTATTTTTGAAGTATTAAGAATCTTAGAGTTTCATATAAGAAGAAAAGGATGAGAGTTTAGGAAAAATCTTCAAATCTAATATGAATTTATAAAGTTAAGGACGGTAAGAAGTTTTAACTTCAAGGAGGGGATTGAAAGTCCAAAATTATTAAAGGCTATGCAGATATAGTAATCCTCACTTGAATAAGAAAAGAAAAGAAAAGATTGAAAATGATCATAAAGAAAAGAAAAAGAAAAGAAAAAAAGAAAAGGAAAATAAAAGATAATATGTGAGGAGAAGCTTGAGGAGATGTCTAATCAAAAATCGGCTTCACTGGAGTCAACTTGAGGAAAAAGGCTTTATTACATTTTCTAAACTTTTATTTGAGTATTAGCATCCTTACTAAAAAATTTTCATGAAATTCTTTTTCATATGGACATTCTAAGTATCTTTGATAAGATAAATTACAATTCTTCTTGTAATGAATGGAGATTCAGAAACTTAGACTTGATTACTAGGTGTTCTTTTACTTGTAGTTTTAACCTTAGTTGTTAAAAGTTTTTCTTAAGTTATATTATTATATTTATTTAACCAAATTATAGAAGTTTATAAGTTAATCTCTCTCATAAGTTATGTTTTTATGTAGTAAAAGAGTTACTTGACGACAAGTAACATTTAAGTTTGGGGGATTTCGATGCATCAAAATAATGTGCAATTTTATGTATACATTTTATGGTTAAATTTGGTGATATTGCACTTTAAAGAAGGGTTTTTTCATGTTTTGTTGTAAGTATATTGATTTTAGTCATTTGGAGCAAAAGGAATAAAAAATGAGGAAATTGGGAGCCAAAATGAAGTTTTTCAGCATCATGGCACCAGAGGCTCCATTATAAAGAGAGCTGGCGCCAGAGGTGCTAGAGGCGTCATTTTCCAGAAAAGCGGCACAGAAAGCCCCACAATTTGCGTCAAAGGCTCCAAAATCAAGAGAATAGCGTGGAACTTTGATATACTAGCGCCAGAGACGAATTAAGATAGAGTAAGGCAGTTAGTGACTATTTTTGAGCAGTTCTGGAAGGCTTCAATCAATTCAAACACCCCATAGAGTGATTCAATGTATCTAGACACATTAGAAAGGCTCTTGAATGAAGAGATATGTCTCTTAGATGAAGGGACTTATTTTTTGGTGTGAAGATGTGTGTCTTTTGGGAAAAAAGAGGAAATTTTGAATTTTTTTTTGAAATGAAGGCTAGCCTAAATTAAAAAAAGGAGAGGAGTCTAGAGAAAAAAGGGGGTGAGAGGTCTTAAGAGAAGAAGGGTGGCGTGAGAGAGAGTCTTGGAGGAAGAGTTAGGTTTTTCTTCTAGTGTTGTAAGAGGTGAGGGAAGATGAGAGATTTCTTCTTCATTACATTTCTAAGAGAGAATTGAGTGTGATTCTAAAGAGAGAAAGTTCTTAAAGGGAACTTCAAGGGATTTACTTGAGAAGGAGTGTGAGATAAGTTTTGTTCTTTCCTTTCTTTTTTTTTAAACTAATTTTTATATATAAAATCTATGTTTTGTCGTATCCTTCTCATGAATTTTGAGTAGTCTTCTTTAACCTTCTCCCTATAATAAGATATCATTTTGTGAAGAGTTAATTTTATTATGAAAGGTTTTAAATGTCAATAAATTGTGATGATTCGAACTCTGATATTCATTTACTTTTCTATCTGGTCAATTGAAATGTTAAAATTTATTGAGAAGCATAAGATTCAAAAGGGTTATGCTATCTACAACAAAGTAAAAGTCACATTCAATTTCATGGGTGAGAATGTAGTTCATGGGCTTGCATGCAAATAAATAGGGAAATATACTTTGATGGGCGCAGAATTAGAAATTTTAAGGTGACAGATTAAAATCTTGAATTTGGTCCAGTTGTTTGGAAACTAAAACGAGATTGTTAGCCCTCAGGAAAGAGAGAAGTGAGAGCTCTAGAGTGGCAGCCAGTATCCTCTCAACCTAACAACGGATTTAGGGACCAAACTTTGGATCAATCAATGTTCTTGAAGCACTGAAGGGTAAAGAATAGGATTGCTCCTATTTGACACAATAAAATTTTATTTGTATTTGAAATGATTTTAATTACTTCACAATCCATAAACTCACTCTAAAGGGGAATGATACTTTCTTAAATTTGAACTCTTCGTTATAAAACTTTTTTTAGTCTTAAGAAGTTTACTTTTGAAGTTTAGTAAATAGCTTAGTTAACCTTGTTTTTTTAACTGCATTTCATTTAGCATACATTAAATTTACCTTAGATTTGTTTTGTATACTTAAGTTTTGTAGTTTGAATATTGTGTTTACATTATAACTATAAGAATTTCCAACTCCCTGTGAGATCGATACTTAGGACTACATTAGATTCCTTTATTACTTGAGTGATAATTATACTTGTGTTATTATTACAGTTTGACTGCTTAAAAATTTTTAAAAGATAAAATTATTTAAACTGAATTTATTTTTATTGGGATTGAACTGCATATTTATTATTTATGTTGTCATGTGTGCATTGTATGTAATATTGCAAGATAATTGCAAAACACCATAAAAATCGTGCATCACCCACTAAAAGAAGACCAAAGGACCGACTTACTTAACTAGAAGCAACCTCTAGATTTGAGGCTGGAGACTGACTTGGTATAGACCACCTAAACTAAGAACTAATGATGATTAAGCTGAGCAAAGGCATTAACTTGTTTATTTTTGCAATTAGAATCCGAAAAATAGTTCAGTACCATCAGCAATCTCATGGATGCCCCTAAGGTTCCTGTTTAGGAACCAATAATTATCAATAGCATAGCCCATAGACATTCTGAAAAACCCCCTCATCATGGAATGAGCATTTTATCTGGTTACAGTGCTTTTCTCTCTGTTCACTATCCTAGTCTCCTTCTACCATCAAGTGCTCCTCATATAAGGATCAATGGTTGATAGTCAGGCTAGTGCAGCCAATCGATAACGTATGGCTGACTAAAGTAGTTCTGCCGACCTAAAGTCAAATAGAATCAGTTGGCCTACTACGTCGCATACATAAAATAATTAACATATCATGTCACACCCCTAATAAAGTATGGGCAAATATGTAACATCACATATTGTACCCTCTCATCTATAAATAAGAAAATCATTTTATGAGAAATGACTAAAGAGTAAAACTTATTACTGCTCATTATTGCACTTCTCTCTCTCTCCCTCCCTATCTCTCTCTCTCTCTCTCTCTCTCTCTCTCTCTCTCTCTCTCTCTTATTTTACGCTCTAGCCCTTCAGGTTTGATTCAAGGACATCTAAATATTCTACAACTACAAAGTCCTTTAAAATCTCTCTTTTTTTTTGCCTTGATACTTAATGAAATTGCACATCTCCTTGTAGCTAGATATATACGATAGGATAAATTTCAAAAAATTTTAATTTGAAATAAACATTTTAGTTCAAAACAGAGACAAATCATTAAACACACTAAAACCCAACAAAATCTAATTAACAAAAAATCTAAAAAGCTGAAGATTGACATTCTGCTTGAGATTTGCTTGCAAAAGGATGTCAACTAAAAGTGGATATTCACTTTTAAACCAATTTAACTTGGCATTCAATCATCCTATCACTCTAACGACATCATTATCAACTTTGACAAAAAGATTTACTTGCATTAGAATGGATCTAATCTTCATCATAATGGAGCATAAGGCCATAGTTGGGAAGAAGGCTATCATGGAGCTAAATTTGAAATCAAAGATTGACATCCTTTTATTGAAGAAGAGAGTTATATGTCACGAACAAAAAGTCCCACATCGACTAGTTGTAGGGCCAAAAAAGCACTATTTAAGTCTTGATTTGTCCACCACTCCTAAGAGCTCTTTTGGGAGGTGACAAGTGGTATCAGAACAGATTACTGTCTGTCAGGTGTGGACTCTCCATGGTCTAGTAAGACCCTCGGTGGAGTCGATCTGTGACAATGGCGTCACGTGATTCGACAGAGGAGAATGTCAAAGACAAAAAGTTTCACATCGGTTAGGAGTATGACAGAAAATAGTATTTAAGTCATGAGCTGTCCATCACTCTTAAGAACTCTTTTTGGATGTGACATATAGGTTTGCCTCCTTTAACATGAGTTTTGAGGACCTCTCTATTTTATTGGGCAGCCTTAGGAGTTAGGATAAGAATCTCAAAAAAACCAATGATTGTTGGGTCAAAAGTTCGGCAATTTACCTTGCATAAGTAAAAAATCACAACTTGCAAATATCATTATTGACATGCACTCATTACAACATTATGCATTTTTTTATTTTCTTTAAGTTTAATATTTTCATAAATTTTACATCACGACTTCCATCTATAATTAGTGTTCATTTTTTTTCTTATATTTTTTCAAAATTTTCTTGTTAAAGTTATGCTGTTAGAAAGGCACACAAAATTTAATGATAAATTTGAATTAAATATCATCATATAAAAACTTATTTACTAGTATTTCATTAAAAAAAATAATATAATCTTTTTTTATTAATCTATGATCAATAGCTTATTAAATGCAAATCTTATTTATCTACTTCGAAAATATAAGCTGATAGCAATTCCGGACTCAATAAATATTTAAGAAAGCTGTTCGGTAAGGCAATTTTGGTCTCGGTAACAATAAAAATCAAACTCCTATTTACGGGATCTCCCACTGCCCTTCNTTTTTATTAATCTATGATCAATAGCTTATTAAATGCAAATCTTATTTATCTACTTCGAAAATATACGCTGATTGCAATTCCGGACTCAATAAATATTTAAGAAAGCTGTTCGGTAAGGCAAGTTTGGTCTCGGTAACAATAAAAATCGAACTCCTATTTACGGAATCTCCCACTACCCTTTTCCCCTCTTTCTCCCCCTCTCTCCATATCTATCCACTTTTCTGCCCTCCGATAAGCTCGCCGGAGGAGTATAACAGTTTGGAACTTCTCCGGCGGGGCACCTGAGATCTGGACCTCCACTCAAACCCTCCTGACGGTACGATCACACGCGCTCGTCTCCGCCTCATTCATCCCAGCCGTTGATTATCCCGCACAAGTAAGTCAGCTCCGCTCTCACTTCTCTGTCGCGTCAGCATGAGCTTTCTTTACAAGCAGTTCATATTGCTGTATCCTTGTTGCTCCAAATCCTTTTGAGAGTGATAGATGAGGACAGTATCGTTCACTTTCCATTAGTACGGTTAGATTCAAAAGGGCAGGCAGATGCTAAACAGAGGCTGTAGCTGTAATTGCAGGTCATAGAGACCTGCAAATGTGACCAAGTTTTAAACCATTCCATTAAATGCGTAATGTGACCGGCTTTATAATTTGACTNTACAGTTAGATTCAAAAGGGCAGGCAGATGCTAAACAGAGGCTGTAGCTGTAATTGCAGGTCATAGAGACCTACAAATGTGACCAAGTTTTAAACCATTTCATTAAATGCGTAATGTGACCGGCTTTATAATTTGACCATGCAAATATAAAAAATAATAGTGAACGCTTTATTGTTTTGACCGAAATCCCTCTTCAATTCATTAATTTATGAACTCCCACCGCTACCGGAAGAAAATTATGTTTCATTAATATCAGAATTATCTGGCCACATCATCTCCAGNTAAAAAATAATAGTGAACGCTTTATTGTTTTGACCGAAATCCCTCTTCAATTCATTAATTTATGAAATTCCACCTCTAAATTTAGTTGGAACTCCCACCGCTACCGGAAGAAAATTATGTTTCATTAATCTCAGAATTATCTGCNTTTTGTCTTAAATCACTCCAAGTTCTGATAGATCTAAGTGATAACAAATGTAACCATATCTTAGCTTTATCCCTCAATGAGAAAGGAATTAATCTAAGTATTATAGCATCATCTGATACACCATCATATTTAAATGTAGCAGACAATTCTAGAAAATTGGAAAGATGTAAATTTAGATCTTCAGTTGGTACTCCACCAAATTGGTTATTTGATATCATTTAGATAATAGCAGGTTTATACTCAAATGAATTAGCCACTACAACAAATTTTTTAATACTACAATGAATTTCATCCACCGTAGGGTTTGTGTAATCTCTTAAAGGTCTAAACTCTTCAACATTTTGATTATTTTGATATGTCATTTCTTGAAATTTTCAGTAATTTAAATTTTTTAATTTTTCTAATAGTTATTTTAAATTCAAAATCTTAAGGCACAAGACATGTGGAACCTGAACTACGCATACATTACTATAAAACACATATAAAATGAAATAAAATGAAATAAAAGTAAAAACACACAAACAAGAACTTTATATAAAAACAATACTACAATATTTTTACAATAAATCTTAAAGTTTTTATAAGACTTTGTAAAAATATAAATTTATCTTTCTAAAAACTTCTTTTTGAAATTTTTTGCAAATTTCTGTAATTTAACTCTTTTTTTTACCTCTCCGACAACAACGCCAAAAACCTGATCTTGACTTTCTTTATTGATGTAAAATACAATGTATGCATTATATGCTTAATTTCTTTAATAGTTATTCTTAATTTGCAAAAAAGTCAAAAACTTGATCCAAAGAAAAAGCTAAGTAAATTTTTCACTATGAAACAAACATGAATACAATTATAATACTTAAATATGGGATACTACACAATTACACGTATCGTTATCAAGTTTTATAGGACTTTTTGATTAAGCACTGAATGTCGAGCCCACAAGGAGATTAGAAATATGAACTTTAGAAAACTAGACATTTTAGAAAATTTAGATGACAAAAATGTACTTAGCACAATATTCTTACTTAAAACTTAAGATGCTAAAATAGGAAAGCAAATTGGATTCTTTTTTTTTTGTAATTTTTGGTTTATGAAAATAAAGTAAGCAACTAATTAACTTAACTAAATACTTACAAGATCAAGACAGTATAAATAAAATATCTTTCTTCTTATCATGAATCAGTAATAAGTAGAGAAATTTTGTTGTGAATGTATTCTAAATGTGTTGTGTCAAATAGGAGCAATAATATTCCTTACTCTTACTAGAGTTGCTATAAAGAACATTAGTTGATCTATAGTTTGAATAATCTTGAAGACCGACTAGGTAGCGAAGATATGAGCTCTTACTCTAGAGTTCCCTCTTCTCCCTCCACCTGGGGCTAACATCTCATATCAAAACTTAAAACTATAAATCAAATTGGGGGCTTTAGCCTGTCACTCTAAATTTCTCTAATTCAACACCCTTGAAAAGTTTATTTCCCTATTTATTTGCACTCAGCCCCATGAACTACATTCTCATCAATGAAATCAATATATGATTCTAAACCATTTATTGGTCGAGACAATACCATCTCAGATCTTACATGTTCTCAGAACAGGTATTAACATCGTAATTGGCCAAATCAAGAAGTAAATAAAGTGCAAGCTTTCAAATCTTAACAACTTCTTTAAACAATGAAGCCTAATACTTTACACAACTTTCTTTCAACACTTAATCACTTATTATTTTAACAAAAAAGATAAAGAAAACTACTTAGAATCCATGGATAAAATACAACCACACATGAGTTTAAAAGTAGAAATCATGCACATAAACAAGAAATCTAAATTAAAACCAAGTGTAGTCACAAAGATAAACACTTATCTCAAATCCTTTCCACAAAATGTCTTGAAGTTTCTTTGAATTCTCTTCCTTCACTCACAATACAAACTAAACACTCAAAATAAAATAAAAAGAATGTGTTTGGCAGTGGCAGTGGTGACTTGGATGGATGATGGCTTAAAATCTGATGGTTGGTTGGCCTCTTGTCTTGATGATCCAAGTCTTCTCTTAATAAAATTCCAAAATATGCCTTGGTGTCCCTTCAAAATGGGTCTCCATTCAACGAATCTTCTAGAATTTGCCTCCTCAAAAGCCAATTAAATGAATTTTCGTGTCCATGGGATATTTCCCACTTTTTTACCAAGGACTGCTTCAAAAACCTCTTAAGAAATTCATCTAAATTCAATGAATCATCTAACAACTTCTTCTAGCTCTTATGCATGGGGTACTTGGAGCTTAGACGCGAGCCTCTGGTGCTTAGGCGTTAGACTTAGGCACTTAGACGCCCGAGTTCATTTTGCACCTTTCTTCATTTTTTCTCCAAATTGACCCCTTGTCACTCCTTTTAGCACTTTTTATCCATTTGATTGTTTCAAAAAAACACACAAATACCTTTCATTAAAGCATAATATCTCAAAAATATGTATAAAAATTATATATATTTTAGGTGTATCAGCGACAGAGACGCCAGATTTGGCTCACGTGGTGTCAGTTTCCCAAAAACACACAAATTTACTTAACACTGCAAAAAACCTCTGTAAAACCCATTTTTCTTGTTTGGGTCGTCTCCTACCTCTAAACTAAGACCAAAACTCGACCTAAGGCTTTTCATTTGGTGGATTTGAGGAGGTCTGATGGCAAAAAAAAGTCTTAGATTTTATCTTCCCTTGATCAAAGCTTCACTTTAACTTAGAAATTTTTTTATTTTCACCATTGATTTTTCTGCATTATTAAATCCAAAAATTTGAGTTTTTATTGAAGAATTTTAAAGAGAACCCATGAAGAAAAATTTCTTACCAAATATTCCTACTTTTAGAATTTTATTTATGATATTGTGAATTTATTTGGATTTTATGTGCATTTATTTCGAAATTCCTATGGCTCCAAGAGTGAAGAGAGGAAAGCCTTCGGGAAATTTTGATGTGAGATGATTTTTAAATTTGAAGGCTCGAAATAATTAAAATACTATGATGGGAACTAGAAATTGATTCAGGAAAGTGCATTTTTAAACCCAGGAGTAGATATTGAAGGGTTGATAATTTCTTAGAAGTGGGAAACCTTAGCTACTTCACTACAGCAGGCATTATTCCTATTATTTGAGAATTTTATTTCAATCTTTGGGTGATTACGGATGAGCGCATTTATGTTAGTGGAAAACATGTTGAATTTACTAGAGCAAGAATCAATGCTCTTAATAGGTTGCAAAATGAATTTCATTGTGAGTATTATGCATTTGTGATTTTTGATTCATCACTTGATGATGTAATTTCCTATCTCACTGATGGAAGTGGAGAATGGAAGATTAAGAAAAATTACAAAGTCAATTTCTCCACTTCCATGTTGAATGTTCAATCTAAAGCATGACATTAATTTATCTCTGTAAAATTACTTCCAACTAATCACCTGAGTGAAGTAACTAAGGAAAGAGCAGTACTAATTTTTTGCATTCAGCAAATGAAAGTTGTTGATATTGGCGCTCTTATTGTGCATAAAGCTCAAAGCATTGCTAGAAGTGGGACCGCTAGTGGTTTGGGTTATCCTGTCCTAATTTTCACTTTAGGTGAATAATTAGGAGTAGAATTTGAAGAACAAAGAAATGTTGCAACCACTTAATCCAATTGGTAAACCCATAGTTCATAAATTTGAATCAATTACTGGATCTAGAAGTGGAAGTAGTGATAGACCCTCAACATCAGCTGTAGGAACATCTACTTCCAATTTTGCTTCACTTGAAAATATTATGGAACAACTAATGGGTTAACAATCAGATATTATAGCAATGTAGAATAGAATATGTGGTTTAGAATCAAGAAATGCTCACAATGATGATTATAGGTAAAAAAAGTACAACATGATATTGCATATCAAGAGGCGATGGCTAGATATCTAAGGGGTGATCATACTGTAGAGTTTCTTATAAGCCCTAGCTTCACGCCTTATGTGCAAGATAACTTCGAAGAAAAAGAAGAAGCAAAAGATGATTATGAGGAGGAGGAGGAGGAGGAGGATGAATGATGATTTACTTGGTTTTATCAGTTTTTATTTTTTGTTGTTTCTTTCGTTTTATTGTTGGTATGATTTGGACTATTTATGTGTTTTGATTGTGGAACTATTAAACTTTTTTTTATATGTAGTTTTAAACTATAGATTTTTATTTCAGCATTGCTAGTTGCTTTAATTCACTTTTTATGTCTTTCATTTATATTTTCTTAGCAAATCCTTTGATATGTTATGTTTTATTTAATGATTTAAAGTCTATACTTTTAAAATTAGTACCTATAGTATGTCAAAGTAAAGTTTCATGTTCAGAAACCCATAGAGGTTAGTTTTATTTTTATGCCTTTACTGTTTTATTTCACCTACAAATTTTTGTATTGCATGCTTTACTTATTATTTAAAAATCTAAGTTTGGGGGGGGGAAGAAAATTTTCTTTAAAAAAAGTAAAATTAATTTTATTTTCCCTCAACTAACTATATTTTTAAAATTAATTTAACATGACATTGGATATCAGATTTTAACTTTAAATAACTATATTTTCGTTTGAAAATATTAAAGAAAATGTAAGCAAAAATATTTAAAAACGAAGGCCAATTCTAACGTTAAGATATTTAGTATGAATGGATAAGGCTATGTTTTTCTATTTAAAGTAAAGGAAACTTAATTACTAGGTGTTCTTATACTAGTAGCTTTAACCTAAGTTGTTAATAATTTTTAATAAGTTATACTATTATATTTATTAAACCCAATTATATAATTTTATAAGTTAATCTCTCCCGTAAGTCATATTTTTAAATAGTAAAAGAGTCACTTGAGGACAAGTAACATTTAAGTTTGGGGGATTTTAATACACCAAAATAAAGTGCAATTTTATGTATGCTTTTTATGCTTAAATTTGGTGATATTGCACTTTAAAGAACGTTATTTTAATGTTTTGTTGCAGATATATCGATTTTAGGCATTTTGAGCAAAAAGTAGCAAAAAGAAGGAAATTTGGAGCCAAAATGGAGCTTTTTAACATCTTGGAACTACAGGGGCCAGAAACTTTTGCTAGACACACCACAATTGGCACCAAAAGTGGAAGAGATGAATTAAGATAGAGTAAGACGATTAGCGACTATTTTTGAGTGGATTTAGTAGGCCCAAATCAATTCAAACACCCCATGGAGTGATTCAATGTATCTAGACACTTTGCAAAGGCTCTTGAACGAAGAGATATGTATCTTGGATGAAGGGACTTGTCTCTTGGAATGAAGAGGTGTGCCTTTTAGGAAAATAGGAGGGAATTTTGAATTTTTTTTTAAATGAAGTTTGGCCCTAATTAAAAAAGAAGACTAGTCTAGAGAAGAAAGGGGTGGAGAGGTTTGAACAGAAGATGGGTGGCATGAGAGAGAGTCATGAAAGAAGAGTGAGGTTTTTCTTCTTGAGTTGTAAGAGGAGAAGGAAGGTGAGAGATTTCTTCTTCATTTCATTTCTAAGAAGAATTGAGTGTGATTGTAAAGAGAGAAAGCTCTTAAAGGGAACTTCAACGTATTTGCTTGAGAAAGAGTGTGAGATAAGTTGTGTTCTTTCCTTTCTTTATTTTGTAACCTTATTTTATTATATAAAATCTATGTTTTGTTGTATACTTCTCATTAATTATGAGTGGTCTTCTTTATCCTTGTCCCTAGAATTAGATATGATTTTATGAGGAATTAAATTTGTTTTGAAAGGTTTTAAATGTCAATAAATTGTGATGATTTGAACTCTAGTCTAGATTTAATTTTTGATCTGGTCAATTGAAATGTTAAAATTTGTTGAGAAACATATGATTCAAAAGGGCTATACTTTCTACAATAAAGTAAGAGTCGCATTCAATTTCATGGGTGAGAATGTAATCTATGTGGTTGCAAGCAAATAAATAGAAAAATATATTTTGATGGGCAGAGAATTGGAGATTTTAAGTTGACATCTTAAAATCCCCAATTTAATCCAGTCTCTTAGAAATTAAAGCAAGATTGTTAGTTGATCCCAATTTTATGTGGCAATATGTTGTACGCAGTTATAATCTTAATTTTTCCTTACTTATATTTCTTAGTTTACAAAAGCAGCCAAAAACTTGGTCACCAGTAACAACTACGTAAAGATTTGACTTCAAAGCAAATAAGAATACAATTATTATATTTAAATATGAGATACTATGCAAGTATATGTATCATTATCAAGTAATATAAGACCTTCTGATTAAGCCCCAAATATTGAACTCATAGGGAAAAATATAATATGCAACTAAAATTAGAAGAAATTAGATAACAAATTTTAGTTTGTAAAATATTCTTAAACTATTAATGTTATAGTAGGAATGAAAGTTTGATTCTTTTTGTAATTTTTAATAATTGAAAGCAAAGAAAACGAATAACTAAACTTAACTAGATATTTGTAAGATGAAGACAATATAAATAAAATATTTTTTTTCCATAACATGAATCAATAACAAGTATATGAATTATGTTGTGGAAGTATTCAAATTTTTTTGTGCCAAATAAGAGTAATAGTATTCCTTACCCTCACTAAAGATGCTATAAAGAACATAGGTTAATTTCAAGTTTGAATAGTCTTGAAGACGGGATAAGTAGAGAAGATACTACCTCTCACTTTAGAGTTCCCTCTTCTCTGTCCACTTGGAGGTTAACATCTTGTATTGAAACCTAAAACTATAAATCAAATTGGGGGATTTAGCCTGTCACTCTAAATTCCTATAATTCTATACCCTTAAAAGTTTCTTTTCTTATTTATTTGCACTCAATGATATGAATTACATTCTCATCCAAACTATCTCATGTGATTCTTACCTTTAGTTTACTGAGAAAATACCATCTCGGATCTTGCATGTCCTCAGAACAAATATTAACATCTTAATTGGCCAAATCAACAAGTAAATAAAGCACAAGGTTAAAAATCATCACAACTTATTCCAACATTAAAGATCAATACTTCACACATCTTCCATCTAACACTTAATCACTTATAATTTTAAGGAAAAAGATAAAGAAAACTACTCAGATATCATGGAGAAAACACAACCACACTTAAGTTTGAAAGTAGAAATCACGCAAACAAACAAGCCATTTAAATTAAAACTAAATGTAGTCATAAAGATAAAAACTTATTTCAAATCCTCTCCACCAAACTCTTGAACTATATTTGAACTCTTTTCTTTCTTTCTCTTACAATACTCTCTACTTACACACTACAACTCCTCTCTTCTTCTTCTCTCTAAAAATATCCTAATTAATTTAAGGGAGAGAGAGAGTCATCGATGGTGTATAGAGGAGGGCGCTGGCTCTTAATTGAGTCTCTTCAAAACGTGTCTGCAGTCAATGAATCTTCCAATATTTTCCTCCTGTCAAAAGCCAAATGAATCTATTTTCATGTCCATTAACTATTTCTCATGGTTTCACCAAGGGTTGCTTCATACAACTCTTCAAATATTCGTCCAAATTTATCGAATCATCAAGTAACTACTTGTGGCGCTTAAGCATGAGGTACTTGGCACTCAGTGCGGCCTTCTTAGT
Organism: Phalaenopsis hybrid cultivar; assembly: GCA_002079205.1. NCBI lineage: Eukaryota > Viridiplantae > Streptophyta > Magnoliopsida > Asparagales > Orchidaceae > Phalaenopsis > Phalaenopsis hybrid cultivar. The sequence continues at coordinate 155,256 of JXCR01032288.1, read as the reverse complement.
TTTACTGACGCTTAAGTGCTAGTTCTGAATGCTTAGGCGCCACAGTTCTTTTTCACACATTCTTCATTTTTGCTCAAAATTTGATCATTTTTGAATCCTTTCTTTATTTCTCATTCATTTGATTGTAACTGAAAGAAAAACACAAAAGTACTTTCCACTAAAGTACAATATCTCTAAAATACGGTATAAAATGTGTACATAAAGACTATATAGTTTAGGTGTATTAAAATCCTCAAACTTAAAATGTTACTTGTCCTCAAGTGTCACTTCAGTCTTTTAAAATCAAAATAATTAGATTATGTAAATGAGTTTGTTTAGGATATTCTAAAATTTTGATTTTGAAATATAGTAGTCCAATTTAGAAAAAAATATTAGTATATGAGACCAACTTAGAGCTTAGAAATTTTTAATGTAAAGAAGCCTGAAAAATATGAGTTCCTATCTAGTTTAGAAATATTTGTAAATTATTCAAATATAAAGTTAAGCATTCTATATTCTCTACATAAAAGTTTTTATTAAGAATAATTTTACTTACTAAATTATATCTTTAAGCTTAAGTGTTTCTCAAGTCTTATACTTTAAAAAGATCAGATGTGGAACCAATTTTTGATTAGGCAGTAATCCTCAAGCTTCTCTTCCCTTTTTTAACTTTCTTTTTCTTTTTCTTTTTCTTTTTCTTTTTTTATTTTTTTAGGTGAGGATTAATATATCTGGATAGGCCTTTAATGATTTTGAATTTCACTCCCCATTTCTTAAAGCAAAGTTCGGAAATAAATCTTTTACTTAAAAATATAAAAATAATTTTGAAAATTATTTTTAATAAAAGAAGATTATGTATTGAATATAAAAGTCTAACCCTTCTAAATTTTTCAAAAATGCAATTTCTCCTAGTAAGGATAATTTCACAATATTTATCATTTATACACTAAAACTTCTTAATCTTAAGTTTTTCTTTATTACTATAGGTTTCAACTAAATTCTCTTACTCATTTCTATATTCAAAATTTTATATCCCAAATATAGTTTCATATACATAATCATTTCTTTTTCAAATTAAAGTTAAATTTATTTGTAATACATTGGAGAACAAATAAAATTCAAGTTTTAGAAATTGTTTTTCATCCCTCCAACTTAAATTTTTAACAAGATAAAACATTTTAGCATCATATTTATATATAGGCAGGAATGAAAACTAAAAATAATATGCTTATAGGAATTTTTATATCCTAAATATACAAGTACAAAAATTAAAAATAGGAGTAAAAATTAATTGATCAAATTTTAATTTAACTTTAACATGTAGAGTTTCATTAGACTTCTATGCAGTAGAGGATAACATAAAAGCAAAAAAACATACTAACAAATATTGACAACTGCAACACAAAGAAAATACTTGGTAGTAAATTGAAAATTTCAAACATGAAATTCTTAAGTGAAAGTTAGCAATATTCTAAACCTTCCTAAAATTTAGGATTAAGTTCAACACAAACTAACAAAATATGTTAGACAACACAGTTATCACAATCACTACCTCAAAAATAAAAGGTAACTACTCATAATAATTTAAATTCATAATAGTAGTGTCTAACATAATAAAACACATACAATAGTAGCATTCTCAACAAGTACAACACAAAACAAGTTAATAGTACAATATAACTGTACCACATAAAGTTCAAAAATAATTAAAAAAACTAAACTACTCAATTTAATCCTCCTCTTCCTCATCATCATCACTATCATTGATGTCCCAAAAGCTAGTAGGCCCATATGATGGATATTATGGATATGAAGGGAAAACTACACTTTGGTCACCCTCATATAATTTTCCAAAGATGAGTGAAATTTCTCTTCATAATCACTGTGTCTTCTCATATAACCATCTATATGATCTATAAAATTCTCTAAATTTAATACTTTTCCTGCAGTATAATTGATGTTATCTAACATCCTTTGTAATAAGTGTGAGTGCAAATTAGAACCAGAAACTTGACCATGTAATGTGTATGCACGTAAGGTAGATGCATGAGTACTAGAAGCACCTAAACTTCTAAAAAATCTTGCTTTCCAGCCAAAGATTGATTCTTGTGAATAAGACTTCACATTAACACTTGTGATGGGCTTTAGAGGGTGTAGTATCTCCTTTCAGCTATTAAATCTGACACTTGCTTACTCACATAAAGAAAAAATACTTTTGGTTGAGGTCTAGTTTCGTTCTTAGTACCTAGGGTCTAGCAATAGGGCTTTCATGTTGATTATTCCTAGAGGACTAGAAAAGGAACCCTCACCATTATAAATTCTAAACTCTTCTTTACTCAACTTGAAGTTCCACATGTTGGTTCTAACCTCTAGTACTTAGTAGGTGGGGTCAATATGGGGGAGCTCAAGAAGAGTTCCCATTGGATTACCTAGCCTTAGGACTAACCTGTCAAATACTCACAATTTCAACTTTGAACCATCACATTGACCCAATTTGACCAAATGGATCCAGTTTGATCAAAAGCCCCAAATTACCGTTAAAGGCCCAATTTCTACAAATTAGCCTCAATCTTGGCACAATTGTCCCCAATCTTGCCCAATTTCAGTTCTAAATCAAAATTTAACATCTCTAATACTAATGGAAACCAAAATTCAAGCCCAACTTGACCCAATTGTAAGCCCAATTCCAACCCAAATCAAAAAGGCCCAATTTTGACCCCATGTCCAAAATCCCCAAATTGACTTTTCAATTCAATTCAAAATTACTTAAAATCCTTTCAAAACTCTTCATGACATCTACTTACACCAAATTAAGCATTTAATTGACGCAAATTTTAACCCAAATTCACCCCATTTTCAAAAGTCCAAGCCCACCACACTTAATTCTAAAAGCTCAAATCCAAAGTCCACATGGCATGAAATTTCTTCTCATCATCCATTTAATCAAAATCATTCCCTAAGTTCAAAATCCATGATCAAATAATTCCATATTAAGCCTCATGACAAACTCCACAAAAATACCCCATAAAATCCAAAAATCCCTTTTCATGCGAATGACCAAGCCAAGGACAAGCCATGAAGCCATCTCCAAGCCACATGCAAGCCATGTGAGTCATGCTCATATCACCATGCTATCTTAGGCAAAAGGAGGAACCTCTTTAGTGGTCCCCTCACACATGATTAACCACTCCTATTACTCACTTAAGCACACCATTAGCTCTATTCCACTTGTATGGGCACTTCACCATGCTAACCCAGCTAAACCACCTGAGTTTATTCAGCTCCCAAAACTTCCTTGAAAGGTGAGCCCAACCTCAAATCACGCATTGAACCAAATTGACCCAAAATGACTGTTCCCCCATTTATGTTTAATCCAAAACCTTTACACATGGCCAACCCCAATTGACTTCGCCAAAACCAAGCCCTAATCCCCCTAACCAAATGATGACCTGAACCAGGCCGGCCGACCATCTTGGCTGCCAGAAAAACACCATGGCCAAGAGAGCCCATATGGTCAAAACTCAATATTACACCCAACAAAGCTATCTTAGATTTTTTCCATTTTCTTCCCTCCACCTAAGCAATCAGAGCCACCCACTGGTTAGTCCAATTGCAACCTTCAAGATCCCCTATTTAAACTCACCCTCCATGGCCAAGGGAGGAGTTATTGAAAGTCCTTGTGGAGACAATTGTTCTCAGAGCATCTTCAAGATCTCTTGAGTTCAACCCAACCATTTTCCAGCCCTCTTCCACAGTGACCAGAGCCAATTTTTTAGCCTAACTTTGAGCCTGAAATAGGACACCCCTCAAAACTCCACCAAATCTAAATTAACATCGCCCACACCATCCCCTGAGTGAAAGAAGAAGATTCCCAAAAAAATCCCCATCACCAGACCACCCTAGCATAGACTTTGATCAATACCCCAAATTAGCCTTGGTTGAAGTTGTACCTGGGCAATTCGCAACGGCTCATGACTTCATCTAGGAGCTCTGTGGACTCAACTAAAGGTTTTGGAAGCACCCAATCGTGGCCACAACTCTTGGGCAAAGGTATTGAAGTCTCCCCTGAAACTGAGCCTATTTAATTCTCCATGCTCATAGACTCAATTTAAGACTTGATTAACCATATGGATATGTTCTCCTAGTCTAGACGTGTCTATAGAAACAAACCCAAAGAGATTTATTTGAGTATCGAGAGAGATTTTAAGGTTTGGAGTTTAAAGGCTCTTAAACTAATGACTTAAAGATGATGAACGGATGCAGTACATTTCTGCATTTATGCAATGGATGGTCGTGATGGAGTCAGAAGCAAAGATGGAGCGGTACAGTGGTCTGCCGAGGTGGCTATATGGCTGACAATGCCAAATGATGGAGCACCACGTGTAAAGCTCAACGCGTCGTAGGTTGAGGTGGTGCCGCGCTAAATAAGTAAAAAAAATAGGGCTTTATTTGATTTATTTGAATGTCAAATCTTTGAAAATCCATAACTTTTCATTGAAAAATCATAAAAATAAAATAAAAGTACTCTTTAGTTCAATGAATAAAGCAGAACAATCTAGAATGGTTTCATACTTGTTTGATGCATGTTTGATTTCTAATTAATTAAATAGTGTATTTTTCATTTGGATTCTCCATTTCAATGGAAATTTCACCATGATTTGATTTTTTGGGCTTTGGTTCTCTCTATCCTGAGGGATCATCCCTGATTTTTCCAAGGTCAGGGGAAATCTCTAGGCATAGATCTCTATTTTACAAGTGTATCATGTCTGTTTTGGTAAAATAATTATAGCAATTAAAATTTTAATCAAAAAAATACAAAACTTATTTTTGTAGGTTTATTGTGGTCAGAGAGCCCTAGGAAAAATACAAAATTGGTTTAACTCATTAAAAATAGTCTTAATTGTTATTAAACCCTGAAAATGAAATGTAATTAAATTGGATAAAATATAAAATTAAACTGCATAAAAACTATTCTCCAATATAATTTAATGGCATAGGAACTCCCCATAAAAGTTTCAAGTAAATTGGAGTTAATTTGACAAGTAAAATGAATTAATCAAGTGAAATGACATATTTGGCATTAAAATAATTATAATAATTAAAATACAACTAAAAAAATCACCAAATTGATTTTAGGATCTCCTTGTGACTAGAGGAACCTAAGAAAAATAAAATTTTAATCAAAATAAAAACTTCATTTTTTGAAGCCATTTTTAAGTATTTGAATAATTAAAAATTAATTAACAATTGTAAAAATTACAAAATTGTGAAATGCATTAAAATGTTACATTTAGCTTCTTGGTCACTAAGGACCAATTAAAATAATTTTCCTAATTTTTTAAGTCAAGATATTAATTTTTTTAAAAGGCTTTAAATGAATTTTCAATAATTTTCCATTAAAATAATTATAATAATTAAAATATAAACCACAAAAATATGAAATTTGCTTCTCTAGATTCCTTGACCTTAGCGAGATTTAATGAAATTACAAAATTTAATTTTTCCTTTAAATAACATTTTTTATTTATTTAATATTCAAAATAAACAAATAATTCTAATAATTAAATAAAACCTCCCAAAATCATGAAAAGTGGTCAAAATGGTTTTCTGATCTAGGCAAACCTCCAATAATTTTCTTAAGAGTGGAGGTTTTGTTTTCTTTGAGTTATTGAATTTTCATTAAAAATCCCTATTTTTACATCAAAACAATTATAAAATTAAATAAACTCAGAAAAATCACATTTTTTCCTATAATAGTTTAATTAACCCATGAGTTGGGTAACCTAAACATTTTAAAGTCATTTGAGATTGATTTAATGAATTATGAGGTGTTAAGGCTCTAAGGACAAAATGATAATTTTGGAATTTAATCCTTAATTAATATTTAGGCTCGTCCAAAGGGTAAATGGGTAATGAATGATCTTAATTAACATGTTTTGATGATTGAAATATAAAAGGGATAAATTGTAGCAACCAATCTCACTTTCGTCTCATTAAGGATAAATTTGTAATTTCTTAAATTGATGAAATTTGGAAGAGCAATTAAATAAGAAGAAATTGAGGTTGAGGGTTTGACTTCGGGAGATCATAACCTACTGATTTAAAACCCCTATTACTGGTTCTAAAATAGATTATGATTCTTGATAAGTAAAAAGTATAAATATTCAATTTTTTCCTTAAAATTACAAATCTACCCATTAAGTTTAAAGGGCTTAATAGTGACTAGGCTTGATCAAAATTTTGTCTAATGAGGTTTAGAAAATGACTGATAATTAATTTGAAACTTTTTAAAAAAATGTTGGAAGCCCATCTTTGAAAATCAAACTGGCTAAGTCCCTTAATTAAGCTAAAATTGCCCCTAAGGGCCTTTACCCGTATAAATCGTAGGTGAAACATCAAATGATAATTACCCCACTTAAAGTATTAATCAAACATCAAGGTTCATTGAGCATAAGGGTATGAATGGGGTGAACCATATAGAAAACATAACAAGATTGAAATGAACTCGAGACGATTCAAGGGACTATAAATTGTCTAGGGTATTACCCAGGAACTTTTCATGGCCCTTTGGGAATCTCGGAGGAAACTTGGACATATGATGATTTGTTTGATGGGATCATCCCCGCAGTTGAATAAATTGGACTTACAAAGGTATGACATCGGATCTAGTAAACAAACCTCAAACCTGTGTTATCTGCTTTTCCTGCAAACATGTTTGAATTCGTGCAAAATTATATACATGCATTGTGAATACTGACCTTTCAGGAGGAGGAATGGGAAGGGTCTACAAGTACGCTTTTAAGTTATTTCATTGCAAATTATTTATCTGCACCTCTTATTTCATGCTTATAAACATGCATGTTAAACAACAAGGCCACCCTGCATGTCAAAACTGAAACCTTTAGGATAGCCACAGAACTGAAACCAAAACTAAAATTAAGGAAATGAAAAAAAAAATAATCCACCACCACAACAGTTAAAATATAAGAGAACTCAAAATTTTATCACAAACAAAACAACAATAAAAAATTACAAGTAAATTAAAACGTCTCTATCGGATGATCGGGAATCCCTTAGAGGAGGTAACCTAAAGTTGCTAATGAGATTGCCCATGGTCTAAATGAAAATATGGAACTCATTGAGTTGAGTTTAGTAAATTTATTTGGACTAAGTGAGTCAGAAGAAAATAGTGGTTCCAGAACAAGGAAACCGTGAGATCCTAACCGGTGTCGCTTTAATCAACTTTAACATCCCCCATAATATTTAAATAATCATAATCTTAGGAAAAATTTGTTTTGACATCAAGACTTAACACATTAACAAACTTAAACTTTCCACGATGAGAAGCTCAGAGCTAACTCTGCGGACGGCCTTCTACAACAGCAAGAGGATCTACAACAGCATATCTTTTCCTAGAATTAAACAACAAGCCATAGTATTTCAAGGTTGTCCGCCTAGTGTGACATAAATCCTTAATTTAAATTTTGGGCCTTCGTATGGCCCTGCTATACAATATAAGCCCTAACTCATTTGGGATTCTGAGGTTATCGTTTATCACGACCTAAATCTTCCTATTTTCCAGGCTATTTGTGTGATCGTTTCACATGAATGTAAGACCTAAATAATAAAATTGGTAGGATGACACATAATTTTTTTCTCGAAATTGAAGCCGGCTCATAGGATAGTCTGGGAAGTCATCAAGGTTCTCCTCAGGATCTATGATATCTCCTAGTTCTTATTCCTTTGGATTCCAAAAATAAAATGTTCCAAATTTGAGTCTTTCTCCTTTCACACCTCTTTATCTCATCTCTTTGAAAAGTCCTATCCTTTAAAATTCTTAAATACAATCTCCCCTGATTTTTATCAAGAGTTTTCTTAGGTAACTTCAGTTATCTAAGATGTAATTAATTATAAAGGCTTGCCTTTATAGCAAACTTTCAAGAACCCAGCTTAATATAAACCCTATTTAATCTTTTATATTAAATAGGAGAACTTGTCGGTTAACAAAAAAAATTTTCACAGACTTAAATGGATGTCATAAATTCTTTAGTTTATTTGATTGAGTCTCACCAGTAACTAATGTGTCTAACCTTCGAGATATATGCATTTCTTGCAGTATTAGGCTCATTTATTTAAAATACCAAGGATATGAGATCGGTTTGGTCTTGTATTTTTAAAATTTAAAATACTATTTTTTTCCAAATTATATGTATATAAATTAAATTAAATAAGATGTTGGGATATTCATTCTAGTGATCGATAACTTCAATCTCCCAACCAACTGTTTAGTGCCGACAAAGATCAAGGATGCAAATCCCAAACCTGAACTAGTGGTAGCAGTAGCAGAACTGATGATAGTCTGATAAATTAGAGACCCAATGTCAATTGACTTGAACTGCTCAATGCAATAGTTCAAGGTAGCCCGATCTCAGGTAACTTCGCTGAGGTGGTTGGTTAGTAGTAGACTAGCAGAAATAAAGTGGTGCCACGCTTTGGATGTGGCATCTAACTTTGTCACGGAGAAGCTGATTCTTCTTTCATTTGTGATCTTCCACAGGTCAATGATGATATGATCTCATTCAAATACTCCTTAGTCAGAGTATAATTTAAACAAAAACACAAATTACAAGGGGGCAACTGATAAAATAGATTTATTACCTCAGGGGAGAAAGACACTAATTTTCCTCGAACCATGATCGAATCTTCTTCAGCTTCAGTGAGATTAGCATAAGTCTCCCAAACCATAGAAATCACTGCCACAACAAAAAAACAACAAATATGTTCCTACTGTCGGTGCACAATCAAATTTTCTTCTACTCCACTTGGACTTTTAAAACATCTCTCAGGAATCAGTTTTTTCGGGAGCAGTGCATCGCTATACCTGTCTGAGCTTTCGTGCTAACAAACTTGCTTGAATTAAAATAGGACTTCCCTTTGCTCCTCTTTCTTCATTCTTGAGGCCGTTTCTAAAAATCATATAAACTTCACAATAAATCTTAAATTCAAGACTAAATCACTAAACTTAACTTCTAAAATCTTAAAGTATAATTTCTATGTATTTTCCATATGCTTTTCTTAAATTTTCACCATGAATAGTGATTTCAATCAAATTCATAATGTGCTCAAAATATATGGTGAAAATAAAAAATTTTTACATATAAGTGGAGTTCTTACCTCAAGAAGATCAAATCTAACAAATTTGGCTTGAATATTCTAAGAAATCTCCCCTATAGAAGAAGCCCTAACTCCTCAATCGGGAACTCAAATGAAGAATCAGCGAGGGGGTTAAAAATGGTGTTTTCGAGTTTATTTTTCACCTTTAGCCGTTTGTGAACTAGTTTAAGTGAACCAGAAGTTAAGTGCGACTGGTTCGGTGCTTAGGCACTAATACACTTAAAATATGTAGTGTTTTTAAACAAATTTTTATACCTATTTTTGAGATATTGCGCTTTAATGGAAGGTATTTTTGTGTTGTTCTTTCAGGTACATGTATAAAGGTGAAAAATGCTTAAATGAGTGAAAAAGGATGAAATTTGAAGAAAATAGCTGAAAAATGTGCAAAAGTGTTTTGGTACCTAAGCTCCAGATCCGGTGCTTAAGCGTCGGTTAAATAGAGAAGTCCGCGCCTAAGCGTCAGAGGCCCCGCGCTTAAGCGCCAGTAGTAGTTATTGGATGAGTAAATTCAGCTTTTATGAATTTTGAAGAGAGTTTTTAGGCACCTATTAGCTTTTTAGCTTAATAGGTCGTTACAACCACCATGGACGAAAATTATTGCGAAAGGATGCAACTCTTAGAGAAATACATCGAATCAAGACACATTTTCAAGAGATACTAAGGCACCTATTGAAGAATTATAAAAGAAGGAAGATTGGTACTTTAAAAGAGGTCCTGAAAGTACTGAGAAAGTTTTGAAAGTTCTAAAAATGGGGAGTTAGTTGGAGAGATTTTCATGTACCACATATTTATCCTTTTTATTTTAGTTTTATATTGAGAGTGTTGTAAAAGAGAAGAGATTCAAAAAAACTTCAACATTTTGGAGGAGGACATGAGATAATTTTTATCCTTTATTTTAGACTACTTTTAGTTTTAATTGAGACTTGTTGTTGGTTTGACAATGATTTCTACTTTTAAACTAAAGTGTGGTTTTATTTTCTCCATGGATTCTGAGAAGTTTTCGTTATCTTTCTTCTTAAAGTGATAAGTTATTAAGTTTTGGGTGAAAGTTGTGGAGAGTATTGATCCTTAATGTTGGAAGAAGTTGTGATGATTTAATTCCATGTACTTCATTTACTTCTGGATTTAGCCAATCCAGATGTTAAAATTTGTTGTGAGAACATGTAAGAATTGGGCTGGTATTGTATCAATCAATTATTGGAAAGAATCACATGAGGTTGTATGAATGATAATGTAGTTCATATGATTGAGTGCAAACAAAGAGGGAAATATTCATTGAAGAGTGTATAGTTAGAGGACTTTAAAGTGACAGGTTAAAGCCCCCAACTTAGTTTACTGTGTTAGGTTCTGATATGAGATGTTAGCCCCCAGGTAGAGGGAATCGAGGGAACTCTAGAGTGAGAGCTAGTACATTCCCTGCCTAGCTGATCTTCAGAATTATTCAAACTTTACAATAGTCAATGTTCTTTATAGCATCTTTAGTAAGGGTAAAGAATATTATTGCGCATATTTGGCACAACACAATATGCATACTTCCACAACAGAATTTCTATATGAATTACTGATTATGATAAGGAGAAGATATTTTCTTTATTAGTGTTTTTCTTCTACAAAAACTTAAGTTATCTTTTTAAGTTTGTTTTATTTTTGTAAATAATCTGTTAATTTAAAAGCAAATTTCTATTTTTAGAAAGTCTTATTTAAACTTTAAGTTATTGTATTTTATTTTGTGTGTTTTGTTTTATTTTATTTTATGTTAGTGTATGCGTAGTTCAGGTTCTGAATGACTAGTGCCCTTTGATTCTGAATTAGAGAGAACTGTTAGAAAACTCAGAAAAACCAAAAAAAAATTAAAATCTTGAAAAATCCAAAAAAAATATAGAAATGAAAAACTAAAATGATTAAAATGTTGAAATTCATCAAGAGTTTAGAGCTTTAAGATATTATGTCAACTCTATTGTAGATGAACTTCATTGTAGCATTGAAAAACCTACTGTAGTGGCTAATTCATTTGAGCTTTAACCTACTATTATCCAAATGGTATCAAATAATCAGTTTGGGGATGACCAACTGAAGATCCAAATTTTCATCTTGCCAATTTTCTAGAATTGTGCACTACATTTAAATATGATGGTGTATCAGATGATTCCATAAGACTTAGGTTATTTCCTTTCTCACTGAGAGATAAAGCTAAGATGTGTTTCAATTCGTTAGCACCTGGATCTATCAGAACTTGGGGTGATTTAGAACAAAAATTCCTTGTTAAATATTTTCCACCATCAAAAACTATGAAGCTTTGAAATGATATTACATCTTTTAATCAGTTTCAAGGGGAATCTATTTATGAAGCATGTGAAAGATTTAAAGAACTCTTAAGAAAGTGTACACATCATGCTATAACATATTAGTTAACAATTCAAACTTTTTATAATGGATTAGTTGGATCTCTTGGATCAATTATCGATGTCACTGTTGGTGGTTCTTTGATGTCAAAACCATTTCATGATGCCTATGCTTTAATTGAAGAAATGGCTACCAATATTTTTCAAGGGCCTTCTAAGAGGTTGAATCCTAAGAAAGTAGCCAATATTCATGAATCTGATACATTTGTGAAGAACTTTTTAAGGAAGATTCAAACTATGTTTGAGAAAGTTTTGAAATTATGGACACGATAGACAAATATAAATTATTTTGTCCATCAATTAAAAAACCTCCAGAACTTGAGTTGAGGTTACTTCCCAAACATTTAAAATATGCCCTTTTAGGAGATTTCTCTACTTTACTGGTTATAATTCCCTCAAAATTAATGATGGAAGAAGAAGAAAGGTTGATGAAAATTTTGAAAAATTTTAAGAAAGCCATTGAATGGACAATTACTGATATTAAAGGAATCAGTCCTTCAATTTGTATGCATACAATTCATATGGAAGAGAACTAAAAACCCATGGCTGATCCTTTAAGGAGACTGAATCTTGTTATGAAAAGAGTTGTTAAGAAAGAAATTTTAAAGTGGTTAGATGTTGGAATTATCTACCGTATTTCAGATAGTGCATGGGTTAGTCCAATTCACTGCATTCCTAAGAAAGGAGTAACTATAATTGTGAATGAACATAATGAATTAATACCTACTAGGCAAGTTACACGGTGGTGAATACTTGATTATAGAAAATTAAATCTTGCCACTAGGAAAGATCATTTTCCACTACCCTTTCTAGATTTTATAGAAAATTAAATCTTGCCACTAGGAAAGATCATTTTCCATTACCCTTTCTAGATCAAAAATTAAATCTTGCCACTAGGAAAGATCATTTTTCATTACCCTTTCTAGATCAAATGTTGGATAAACTAGCTGGGCATAAATACTTTTATTTTGTGTATGGATATACTTGTTATCACCAAATAAAAATATATCCTGAGGATCAAGAGAAAACAACTTTTAATAGTCCTTATGGTACTCTTTTAGAAGGATGCCCTTTGGTTTATGTAATGCCCCTGCTACATTTCAAAGATGTATGATGGCAATTTTTTGTAATTTAATTGAAAAAGGGATTTAAGTATTTATGGATGATATTTTAGTGTTTGGAACTTCATTTGACTCATGTTTAGAACTTTTATCTAAAGTTCTTTAGCGCTGTGAAGAAACATATTTAGTCCTTAATTGGGAAAAATGTTAATTTATGGTAGCAAGAGGAATTGTCTTAGGTCATCAAATATCAAAAAATGGTATGGAAGTAGATCCTACTAAAATTCAAGTGGTCGTTAATTTATCTTATCCAACAAATTTAAGAGAGAATAAGAGTTCTTTTTAGGACATGTTGGATTCTACAAGCGATATATTAAAGACTTTTCAAAGATTACTAAGTCTTTATGTCATTTACTGGAGAAAGATGCAATTTTCAATTTTGATGAAGAATGCCTAAAAGCATTTAATTTATTAAAAGAAAAATTAATCACTGCACCAATTATTGTTTCACCAAGCTAGGGAAAACCTTTTGAATTGATGTGTGATGCTAGTGATTATGTTATAGGGGTTGTTTTAGGACAAATATATGATGAAATTTTCAAAGTAGTTTACTATGCTAGTAAAACTCTTAATGAAACTCAAATCAATTATACAATAACTGAAAAAGAGTTATTAACAATAGTATATGCTTTGATAAATTTAAATCATATTTCATTGGAACTCATTGTGTAGTGAATACAGATGATTCTACTACTAAGTACTTAATGAAAAAGAATGATGCTAAACCTAGACTTATAAGATGGATTCTTCTTTTACAAGAATTCAATTTTGAAATAGTAGATCAAAATGGGACTGAAAACTAAATTGATGATCATTTGTCTAAGCTTGAGTTAGAAAAATCACTCTGTTTTGAAAAAAGAATTAATGAACATTTTCCAGATGAAAATTTTTTTACTATTAATGAGTGGTGTGTTCCGTGTTATGCCAACATTGTGAACTTTATTGTTATTGATATTATACCCTATGGAATGACATACCAATAAAAGAGGAAATTTATTTCTGAAGCTAAGACTTATTTTTTGGATGACCCATTTTTATATAAACAAAGAAAGAATCTAATTATTCGAAGAAATGTACCATAGAGGAAACTTATGAAATTATCCAAAAATGTCATAATTCTGATTTTAAGGAACATTTTGGCGTTAATAAAATAACATACAAAATTTTACAATTTGGATTCTATTAGCCTACAATTTTTTGAGATGTTAATGCCCATATCAAAACTTATGATAGATGTCAACGAGTAGGCAATATTTCTAGAGGAAATGAGATGCCCCTCAATTATATGTTAGAAGTTAAAATATTTGATGTTTGTGGATTAGATTTCATGGGAGCATTTATACCTTCTTTCAAAAATTTATATATTCTGTTAGTAGTGAACTATGTATCCAAATAGATAGAAGTTGTTGCTTTACCTCGATGTGATGCTCAAAGTGTTGCAAATTTTTTGAAAATGAACATATTTTGTAGATTTAGGATGTTGAGAGTTATCATTACTGATGGGGGAAGTCATTTCAGAAATGCCATAATGGAGAAGGTATTAAAGAAATATCATATAAATCAGAGAATTGCTACTCCATATCATCCTCAGACAAGTGGTTTGGTTGAATTATCTAATTAGAAAATTAAAAGAATTATGGAAAAAATTGTGAATCCAACAAAAAAGGATTGGTCGGTATTGGTCAGCCAAACTTGACTATGCTTTGTGGGCTTATAGGACTGCATACAGAACTCCTATAAGAATGTTCTTCATATAGGCTAATATTTAGGAAAGCTTGTCACTTACCAGTTGAACTTGAGCATAAAGCATATTTGGCTATAAAAGAGTTCAATTGTAATTTGAAAGATGCTGGTGAGAAAAAATTATTGCAATTAAATGAGCTTGAAGAGATAAGTAATGAATTTTATGAGAGTGCCAAGATTTTTAATGAAAAGATGAAGATATGGCATGATCGAAGGATTCTTACTAAAAATTTTCATCCAGGGCAACATGTTTTGCTATAAAATGCAAGGTTAAGATTATTTTCGGGCAAACTTAAGCCCAGGTAAACGTTTATCCTTATGGAGCTGTGGATATTAAAGATCGTAAGTCTGAGAAAATAATTAAAGTTAATAGACATATACTAAAACCTTATTTTATAGAGGATCAACATAAATTTAATGATGAAATGATGTTGGGTCAACAAGAATAAGAATTGGTTACGTCGGGCTGACAACGTAAAACCAATCGCTTTGTGGGAAGCAACCCATAGTTATCAGTGTGTTTTTATTTTGATTGTTACTTTGTGTGTGATTAAGAAAATTGGGGTAGTATTTTTGAAACTATTATGTGTTAGTAAAGATTTTAAGACTTTATTTAGTGATCGAGACATGTTAGAATGAAAACTTGGATGTTAAGTTGGAAGAATTTAGGCCTATAAATAGAAGGGTTTTGTGAAGGAATTTCACCCCATATCATTTTTAGCCCTAAAATTCTAAGAGAACGTGAGATTTAGAGAAAATGTCTTCATGAAAGATGGATTTGAAAAGGAAGGAAGAAACCATGAGGAAGATGTTCATTAGTCAAAGTGCACAAGAGATGTATAATGGTTTCTTAGCCATTAGTATTGAAGAGATATCAGAGAAGATCAACAAAATTTAGAATATTATGGCTTTATTGAAGACCAAGCTACTTGAGTTGCATGCGCATCTAGAACATATTAGATGGCAATTGAAGATGCAATTTAGCCACACAAGTTATATAGAGGAAGCAGATAAGGTGATGTTCATAAAGCAGAAGTGCATTGAAGAAGATAGTATCAAAGCTAGTCACCACTATCCATTTTATCAACTCTATATTCCTGGAGAGACTAATGTAAGACAGGAATTTGTTCCTTTGAATGAAGAATGAAATTAAGTTTAGTGTTAGAATTTGTGTGTCAAAAGTTGTTGTTTTTAAGTGGCTTAGTGTTTAAGTCTTGTTTTTAGTATTTTTGACTTCTTATATGTATTTAATTATGAAATGATTGTTATGTATTTGTATTTAAGAAAATTTTCTCATTCAAGACTATTTGGAGTGAGAATTAAGTGTTTAAAGGTATTTGTACTTGTTTGTGAATTAATATAAGTTTTTTTGTGAGAAAATTTGTGTTTTTTAGCCTCGAATTAAAATAGTTATTATGGAGAATTTTGAGAGAGAGGGGAGTTATAAGAAGTTTAAAATAGTCATTTAAATATTATGAGACCATTTAGGGGTGGTTTACTTAGGTAAATAGTGCATTTTACTTTAATTTAAAAATTTTGAAAATCGTGCACTGACACCAAAGTGCCACATCTCAAGCTTAAGCACGAGCAACCTGAGAAGCAGGCACCCAAAGCACCATTTACCCACGCTTAAGTGTCGGTTCACGAAAATCGGTTCGCAAATGGTTAAAAATGAAATTTCAGCCCAAAAATCACCATTTTTAACGCCACCGTCACCTTCAACCTCTCGAGATCACAATTTTTTAGAGCTACGACACATCTAAAGTGAAGATTTCTTGGTGGAATCAAGTGAAATTTGCCAGATCCAAGTTCCTTGAGGTAAGAGCTTTACTTCTATGCAAAAACTTTGGATTTTCATTATGTATTTTGAGCAAATTTGGAGAAATTCAAAAATTCACTATTCATGGTGAAAAATGAGAAAAACATTTATGGAAATTGCATAGGAAGTGTACTTTATAGTTTGGAAGTTTAGTTCAGTAATTTAGACTTGATTTTTGAACTTATTTTTGGAATTTATAAAATTTGTAGAATGACACCAAGAATGAAGAGCAAAGGAAATAACCCTTCATATTCAAGTAAATTTGTTAGTTCAAAGGTTCAGTATCATTATAGTAATGCATGTAATCACGAAAACTGATTCAGGAGTGGTGTTTTAGGAATCCAGGAGGAGACATAGAGGATTTGACCGTTCGCCGATAGTGGGAACGATTCTATTTTTTCTCTGTTGTGGCAGTTATTTTATTGTTAGGGAGTTCTGTGCAAACCTCCCTGAGGCTGAATAAAATAGAGTCATGGTTCGAGGAAAGTTGGTACCTTTTTCACCGGAGGTAATCAACTTCTTTTATCATCTTCCACGTGATACGTTATGTTTTTATGCAAATTATAGTCCAACAAGCGGTGTTAGACGAGATTATTTCTTACTTTACTGTTGGAAGAGGACTTTGGAAGATCACTAATGAGAGGAGAGTCAACTTCCCAACTTCAAAGTTATGTGCACCTTCAAAGACCTGACACTATTTTATTTTTGCTCGTCTGCTACCAACAAATCATCTCAATGAAATAACCAGAGAGAGATCAGCGTTAAATTATTATATCCAGGAAGGAAAGCTCATCAAAATAGGAGCTTTGATTTATCAAACTACCATCAGTTCTTCCACTGTCGTTACTAATGGAGGTCTAGGATTTGCTTCCTTGATCTTTTCTTTGTGTGAGCAGGCTGGAGTTAAATATGATGGCTGGAAGGAAGCTTTGTTACCTTTAAAGCCCATCACTAAGGTGAATATGAAGACTTATTCTGAGCATTCAATTTTTGGCTAGAGAGGAGGATTTTCTAGGAGTTATGGAATGGAGACGTCTGTTGCTTCTACATCTAGACCATCTACCTCACGTGCTTCTACATCTAGAGGTGAGTCTATTGAGACCCAAGATCAAGATCATATTAGTTTTATCGCTGATAAAGTTCAAAATTTAAAGTTTTTTGCAGAGCATACTGACAAGTATAGTAGGAAAAAGAGTGATTATGAAGAGAAATTCCACTCGTCTCTGAAGAACCTAATTAAGGGTGATCCAGGAGTGCAATTTCCTCCATATCCTCAATATCCTGATTATGAGCCTGCCAAAAAGTGGAATAGCAGTGATTCAGAATATGAGGAGTAGAATTGAGAGATTTTTATATTTTTAATGTGTTAGACCATATGCTTTGGACTTCAGATTTGTGATGTGTTGTTGATTTTTATGTTCTGCACTATGTGGTGTGGTACTGCTACATTTGCATCTTTGTGATGATATGTACTATGTATTGTATTTTGGACTTTTGTATTTTATTATTTTTGTGATGTTTGTGTTAGTTAGTAGTTTGTTTTAAAATTCTAGAGTAGTAAGTGTTGTGAGTTTTGTGATTTAGTTAGTTTAGAAGAACTTAATTCTATGTCTTTTGAAAAGATGAAAATCTTGCTAACTTAGGTCTTAAATATTAAATTTCAGAAACTCCTACCCTATATTTTTACTTTTGTCATGTTTATGAGTTTGTTTTTATGTCGAGATGTTGATGTCAATTTAGTGTGTTAGTTTGCTTTTATGTTTAAACCCATTGTTTAGTAGTCGATTGAATATCTACATGTTGACTTGAAATGAAAATATAAGAAAATTTGATCAAAATTAATTTTACTCCTATTTTTAGTTTTATACTTGTATCATTAGGGTATGAAAATTCTTGTTAACAGTTATTTTAATTTTCATTCTTGCTTATATATATTTGATGCTAAATTGTTTAATCTCTTAAAAATTTAAGTTTGGTGGGGGATGAAAAATATTTTCAAAACTTTAATTTAATTTATTCTCAAATGAACTACAGTGAATTTGATTTGAAAGTAAAAATTGATCATGTATATGAAGTTATATTAGGGAAGTAAAATTTGATTTAAGAAATGAATAAGTGAATTTAGTTGAAATTTTGAGTAATGAAGAAAGACTTTAAGTTAAAAGTTTTTAGTGTAGAAAATGATTAATATAAATAATTATCTTTCTTAAGAAACATTGTATTTTTGAAAATTTTAGAAATTTAGACTTTTATTTTTAATACTTAAATTGCTTTTATTAAAAATAATTTTCAAAGCTATTATAATATTTATAAGTAAAAGTTTTATATCAAGACTTTGCTTTAGAAAAGGAAAAGTAGAATTCAAAATTATTAAAGGCCTATCTAAATATAGTAGTCCTTGCCTAAAATAGAAAAATAAAAGAAAAAGAAAAAGGAAAGAAAAAGAAAAATAAAAAGAAAAAAGAAGAAGAAGAAGAAGAAAAAGTAAGGGACGAGAAGCTTGAGGATTAGTGTCTAATCAAAAATTGGTTCTACATTTGATCCTTTTAAAGTATAAGACTTTCGAAAATTTTAAGCTTATAGATATAATATAGTAAGTAAAATAATCCTTCATAAAAAAATTTAAGTGGAGATAATAAAAGAACTAAATTCTAAATTTGGAAGACTTACAATATTTCTGAATTGTATAGGAACTCATATTTTCATCTTTCTCAACATTAAAAATTTCTAAAATTTAAGCTATTCTCATTCACTGAATATTTTTTTCTAAATTGGACTATTATATTTCTAAATCTAAATTTTAGTAACTCCTAAAAAAACTCATATAAATATCATACATATTTAGTTTTTAAAGATTGAAGTGTCACTTGAGGACAAGTAATATTTTAAGTTTTGTGGATTTGATACGCCTAAAATATATAGTGTTTTAGACACATTTTTATACATATTTTTTAGATAATATGCTTTAATGCAAGGTATTTCTGTGTTTTTCTTTCAGGTATAGGTAAAAAGGTGAAAAATGCTTAAATGAGAGAAAAATGATCAAATTTGGAACAAATAGGTGAAAAATGTGCAAAAGTGTTTTGGCGCCTGAGCGCAAGTTCAGGCTCTTAAGCGCCAGTTAAACAGAAAAGGCCGCGCCTAAGCACTACAGGCCCCGCGCTTACGCGTCAATGGCAGTTATTGGATGAGTAAATTCAGTTTTTGCAAAATTTGAAGAGGTTTCTGAGGCACTTGTTGGCTTGGTTACAACCACCATGGATGAAAATTATTGCGAAAGGATGCATCTCTTAGGGAAATACATCAAATCAAGGCACATTTTGAAGAGATACAAGGCACCTTTTGCATAATTATAAAAGAAGGAAGATTGAGACTTTGAAAGGGGTCCTGAAAGTACTGGGAAATTTTTGAAATATAAAATTGGGGAGTTAGTTGGAGAGATTTTCAGGAACCACATATTTATCCTTTTTATTTTAGTTTTATATTGATAGTGTTGTACAAAAGAAGAGATACCAAAGAGACTTCAAGAGTTTGGTGGAGGACTTGAGATAAGTTTTTATCTTTTATTTTAGACTACTTTTGATTGGTGGAGGACTTGAGATAAGTTTTTATCTTTTGTTTTAGACTACTTTTGGTTTTAATTGAAATGTGGAGGACTTGAGATAAGTTTTTATCTTTTGTTTTAGACTACTTTTGGTTTTAATTGAGACATGTTGTTGGTTTGACAATGATTTCTACTTTTAAACTAAAGTGTTTTTTTTTCTCAAGTTTAATCAAGACTTGTTGTTGGTTTGACAATAATTTCTTCTTTTAAACTAAAGTGTGATTTTATTTTCTCCATAGATATGAGTAGTTTTCTTTATCTTTCTTCTTAAAATGATAAGTAATTAAGTTTTGGATGGAAGTACTGAGTAGTTTTCTTTATCTTTCTTCTTAAAATGATAAGTAATTAAGTGTTGGATGGAAGTTCTGGAGAGTATTGATCTTTAATTTTAGAAGTTGTGATGATTTAAATCCATGTACTTCATTTACTTCTTGATTTGACCAATCTAGATGTTAAAATTTGTTGTGAGAACATGTAAGAACCGGGCTGGTATTGTCTTAGTCAACAATTGGAAAGAATCACATGAGCTTGTATGAATGAGAATGTAGTTCATATAATTGAGTGCAAATAAATAAGGAAATATTCATTGAAGGGTGTAGAGTTAGAGGACTTTAAAGTGACAGGTTAAATCCCCCAACTTGGTTTATTGTTTTAGTTTCTGATACAAGATGTTAGCCCTCAGGTGGAGGGAATCAAGGGAACTCTAGAGTGAGAGCTAGTATCTTCCCTGCCTAGGTGGTCTTTAGAACTACTCCAACTTTAAATTAGCCAATGTTCTTTATAGCATCTCTAGTAAGGGTAAAGAATATTATTGCTCCTATTTGGGACAACACAATATGTATACTTCCACAACAGAATTCTTATATGTATTACTGATTCATGATAAGGAGAAAGATATTTTCATATTTAGTGTTTTTCTTCTACAAAAACTCAAGTTATCTTTTTAAGTTTGTTCTATTTTTGTCAAAATATTAAAATTACCAAAAATATTTAAACTTTCTTTACTGCAAAAATGACTTTAGTTTAAATAATTGTCTTTTTAAAAATAGAAAGTTTTTGACAAAATGCATATTGTATATCTTCCCTGTGGGTGCGATATTTAAGTTTTAATCAAAAAGTCATATATTACTTGATAACGATACGTATGCTTGAGTAGGATCCCAATATATATAAATTAAAAGTTAATATTTTTGTCTTCAAGATCAAATTTTTGGTTTTGTTGTGAAAAAAGAAATATAAGTGAAAAATATAATCAGAATTATTGGTATAATGTTGCATATAAGCAGTTTCGAGATCAGGCGCCTACCTCTCGGGTTGTCTAGTACTTTAAGACGAGTTCTTTGCGCTTAGGCGCCAGTGCACGAATCTTGAAATTTTTTATTTTAAGTGAAATGCACATCTAGCTTAAGCTACAAATCTTTAACTATTTTCTTCCCCTTCAACTATCCTCTTTCTCAAATTCACCAATATTAACTAATTCGATTCAGCAAAAAATAACACAAAATTTTACACAGAAACAAACACTTATGTTAATTCAAAAATAAATACAAACATGTGATACATAATTTCTCAATCCAAAGAGTCTTGGATAAGATAATTCCTAAACACAAACACTAAGCAAAATTAACAGTTAAAAACTCATAAAATAAACTTAACACTAACATCACAACACCTAACACAAACGAACATTAAAATTAGAACTTAATTCCACTTTCCTTCCGCTGGAATGAATACTAGCATTTCATTAGTTTCTCCTAGGGCATTTGGCATATAGATCCGATAGAACAGATGATGTTGAAGAACTCTGGTTGAGTCTTCTTTAATCCATTTGTTTTTTAAATACATAGTCTTGTTCGCTTCTTCTATAAAACTTGTGTGGCTAAATTGCATCTTAATTTTCCATCTAATATGCTCCAAATGTGTGTTAACTTCATTCACTTTTACATAAATTGAAGCCACATCAGGCTCAATCTTTGTGATTATCTATGTTATTCCTTCTATACTAACGGTTAGGAAACCATTGTATAACTCCTGCGCACTTTGACTAATGAACTTTTTCTTCGTGGCTTCCTCCTTTTTCTTCATAATAATCTTCCAAAAAGACATTTTTCCAAGATCTTTCACTCTTCTCTTAGATTTTAGGGTTAAAATTGAAGTGGGGTGAGAATTCTCTTCATTCCCTTCTATTTATAGGCTTTAGACTAAGCCTAAAACTACTAGGCACGTTCTCATACCACTAACCCACGTTAAAACCCACTAAACCACATTTAAATCTTCTAGAAATGTAATTTAGCGCATTTAGTTAATTATCACGCTTATGCGCCGAATGTTGGAGCTTAAGCATCAGTGCTTAATTTAGCACAGATCAGCTTACATCCAAATATTCACTCTTACATGTCTAAGTCTTCTACTAATGTCTTAGAATTATCACTAAATCATTTAATATTCAAAATACTATAGCAATTTTCTTAATCAAACATAACAACATAACATTCAAAATAGAAACACACAAATAACTATGGGTTGCATCCCACAAAGCGCTTGGTTTAACATCGTCAGCCTGACGTAACCAATGCTTATTATGGTTGGCCCAACAACATAAGATCATTTAATTTAAGTTAATCCTCTGTAAAGTATGGTTTCAGCCTTTGATCATTCATTTTTGAATAGTTTCTTAGTTTTAGGATTTTTTAAATCCACACCTCCATACTGATAAACTTTTATTTTAAATCCCTTGGACTTAAGTTTGCTTGGAAATAATCTTAACCTTGCATTATATAGCAAAACTTGTTGCCTTGGCTCAAAATTTTTAGTAAGAATCCTCTGATCATGCCACTTCATCTTTTATTTATAAATCTTAGCACTCTCATAAGATTCGATCATTATCTCTTCAAGCACATTTAATTGCAGTAGTCTTTTCTCACCGGCATCTTTTAAATTGTAATTAAATTCTTTAATAGCCCAATAAGCTTTAAGCTCAAGTTCAACTGGTAAATGACAAGATTTCTCAAATATTTGTCTATATAGGGACATTCCTATAAGAGTTCTATATGCAGTCCTATAAGCCCACAAGTCATAATCAAGTTTGACTGATCAATCCATTTTTATTGGATTCACATATTTTTTAAATACTTTTTTTAATTTCATAATTAGCTAATTCAGCCAAACCACTTATCTGAAGATGTTAAGTAGCAGCAATTCGATTGTTGATATGATATTTCTTTAATAAATTTTCCATTATTGCATTTTTGAAATGACTTCCTCCATCAATTATGATCACTCTTGGCATCCCAAATTTGCAAAATATGTTTGTTTCAAAAAACTTTGCAGCACTTTGAGCATCACATCGAAGTAAAGCAACAACTNAATGTCCCCCAAAATTAAAATTATGACATTTTTGGATAATTTCATAAGTTTCTTCTAAAGGCACACATCTTTAAATAATTAGATCATTTCCTTATTTATATAAAATGGGGTCATCCCAAAAATAATTCTTAGTTTCAGATAAAAATTTCTTCTTCCGTTGGTATGTCATTTCATAGGGTATAATATCACAAACAATAAAGTTCACAATGTCGACATACCATGGAACCCACTACTCACTAACACTAAATTGACAACATATTTAGTTCCAAATAAGTATGATCTGAATTTACCAAAAGCATATACTATTGCTAATAGCTCTTTCTTAGTTTTGGTATAATTAATTTGAGCTTCATTAAGAGTTCTACTAGCATAGTAGATTACTTTGAAAGTCTTACCATGTTTTTTTCCTAAATAATTCTAATAGCATAATAACTTGCATCACACATTAATTCAAAATATTTTTCCCAATCTGGTGAAATAATAATTGGTGCACTGAATAAATTTTCTTTTAATAGCTCAAA
This sequence comes from Phalaenopsis hybrid cultivar, assembly GCA_002079205.1. NCBI lineage: Eukaryota > Viridiplantae > Streptophyta > Magnoliopsida > Asparagales > Orchidaceae > Phalaenopsis > Phalaenopsis hybrid cultivar. The sequence goes on along the minus strand of JXCR01032288.1, from coordinate 131,527 downwards.
AGCTTTTAGACACTCCTTATCAAAAGTAAAAACTAAATCTTTTTTAAGCAAATGACACAAAGGTTTAGGAATTTTTGAAAAGTCTTTAATATATCACATGTAGAATTCAGCACGTCCTAAAAAACTCCTAATTTCTCTCACATTTATTAAGTAAGGTAAATTAGCCATCACTTGAAATTTTTTAGAGACTAATTCCATACCATTTTCAAATATTTGATGTCCTAAAACAATTCCTCCTGCTATCATAAATTGACATTTTTCCCAATGAAGGACTAAATTTGTTTTTTTTCATAGCACTTAAGAACTCTCAATAAATATTCTAAACATGATTCAAATGAAATTCCAAACACTAAAAAATCATCCATAAGAACTTCAATTCCTTTTTCAATTAAATCACAGACATTACCCATCATACATCTTTGAAATGTAGTTAAGGCATCACATAAACCAAAGGGCATTCTTATAAAAGCAAATGTACCATAGTGACTAGTTAAAGTTATTTTCTCTTGATCCTCAAGAGCTATTTGTATTTGGTCATAACCAGTATATCCAACCAGAAAATAAAAGTATTTATGCCCAGTATGTCTATCTAACCTTTGATCTAGAAACGGGAGTGGAACATGATCTTTCCTAGTGGTGAGATTTATTTTCTATAATCAATGCATATTCTCTATTCAGTGACTTATCATATTTGTATTAACTCATTAGGTTCATTCATAGTCACAGTCACTCCTCATTTCTTAGGAACGCAGTGAATTTGATTAACTTATGCACTATCTGAAATATGGTAGATAATTCCAGCATCTAATCACTTTAAAATTTCTTTCTTAACAACTTCTTTCATAACGAGATTTAATTTCCTTTAAGAATCAGCCCGGGTTTTATAGTTCTCTTCCATATGAATTTTATGCTTATAAAATAAAGGACTAATTGATTTAATAGTAGTAATTGTCCATCCAAAGTCTTTCTTATAATTCTTCAATGTTTTCATTAAACTCGTTTCTTCTTCTGTAGTTAAATTTGAAGAAATCATAACCGGCAATGTTGAGAAATCACCTAAAAAGTCATATTTTAAATGTTCAGAAAGTAACTTACAACTCAAGTTCAGGAGGTTTTTCAATCAATGGATAAAAAGATTTATTTTTTCTATCGTGTACAAAACTTCAAAACTTTCTCGAACATAATTTGAATCTTCCTTGTAAAAATCTTCAAATTGACCTAATTCCTCTTCTTGATCGTGTTCCAACTCTTTCATTTTAGATTTCTCACATCCATTCTGTAACATTCATCATCTTTACTTTTTGCAGGATACTTCATTGATTTGGAAACATTAAAAGTAACTATTTGATAATTGAAGTGCATAGTTAATTCCCTTTTCTGCACATCTATCATTGCTCTTTCTGTAGCTGAAAAAGGTCTCCCCAAAATGATAGGTATCTCCTCATCTTCCTCCATATCTAGAATAATGAAATCAGTAGGAAAGATAAATTGATATACTTTCACTAAAACATCTTCTATAACTCCCTTAGGATATGTTATTAAACGATCTGCAGAGTTATAGTAGTACAGGATATTTCTCCTAATCCCAATCTTTGAAATATTCATAATGGCATAAGGTTAATGCTTTCACCTAAATCACATAAAGCTTTCCCATAAAATTTGTCTCCTGTTGCACATGGAATTGTGAAGCTATCTGAATCTTTAAGCTTTTCAGGAAGCTTTTTCTGAATTATAGCACTACACGCATCGTTAAGTACAATAATTTCATTATCTTCAAACTTCATTTTCCTATTAAGAATATCCTTCATAAACTTCACATGGCTTGGCATTTATTCTAAGGCTTTAGCAAATGGAATATTAACTATAAGCTTCTAAAAAATTTCCATAAATTTTGAAAATTATTTATCCAACTTGTGTTGACAAAATCTCTGAGGAAATGGAGGTGGTGATTTTCCCGAATCAATTTTAAGTGGAGAAATAGGTCTCTCTAAGCCTTTCAGAGTGTCCTCTTCATTCTCTTAAATTTCTTCTCTCTATAGTTCAATCTCTTTTTGAACTCTACATTCTAACTCTCTTTCGCTTCTAAGTTAAACTTCTTTTACTTGCTCTTTATTCTAGTCTTTTGGATTTACTTATGTATTACTAAGAAGTGTTCCTTGGGGTCTATTACTTAATGAATTTTCTATTTATCCCAGTTGGTTATCAATATTTCTAATTGTAGCTCCTTAACTTTGTAACTGATTTTTCATTTGTAACAGCACTTCTTCTATAGACAACTTTTTCTCCTTGAATTGTGGATTACTATTTAAACCTGGAGGATAAGTAGATCTATAATTACTATTACCTTGGTTGTTCTAGTTTCACAATTGGTTTACTAGGTTGTTCTCTCATTGCTGATTATTACCACCTGAAGTATTATTCAAGTTAAAGCTAGGATGATTCTTCTAACCTGGGCTATAATAGTTTGAATATGGGTTATTCTGCTTGTTGTTTAATGCATTCAAAGTTTCAAATAATTCTTGAGAATCTACCGTTTGGCCTAATGAATTCTCTTCAATCATTGAAATTGTTTGATAAAAAATTATTTTAAATTGGCTTCCTTCAAATTTTAGCAACTTGATTTGCTAACATTCCAAAAGCATCAGATTCATGAATATTGGCTACTTTCTTAGGATTTACCCTCTCAAAAGGCCATTAAAAATTATTAGTAATCATCTCTTTAATTAAAGCATAAACATCATGTGATGCTTTTGACATCAATGAACCATCAACAACGACATTGATAATAGATCTAAGAGATCTAGCTAATCCATCGTAAAACGTTTGAATTATTGACCAATCTGGTGTAGCCTAGTGTGGACACTTTATTTGTATTTCATTAATTCATTCCCATGCTTAATAAATAGATTCCCCTTCAAACTGATAAAAATATGTAATATCATTTTTAAACTTCAGAGTTTTTTATGGTGGAAAATATTTTGCAAGGAATTTATGCGTTAAATCACCTCAAGTTATGATAAATCTAGGTGCTAACAAATGTAACCATAACTTAACCTTATCCCACAGTGAGAAAGGAAAAAATTTTAAGTCTTATAGCATCATCTGATATACCATTGTAATTAAATGCAGCACACAATTCTAAAAAATTGGCAAGATGTAAATTTGGATCTTCAGTTGGTGCTCCTCCAAACTGATTATTTGATATCATTTGGATAATAACAAGTTTAAGTTCAAATGAATTAGCCACTACAATAGGTTTTTGAATACTACAATGAATTTCATCCACTTTAGGGTTTGCATAATCTTCTAAAAGTCTAAACTAATGATTAATTTCAGCATTTTGATTATATTGGTTTGTCATTTCTTAATTTTTTTGTATTTTTTATTTTTCTAATAGTTCTTTCTAATTTAGAGTCATAGGACACTAGTTCTTTAGAACTTGAACTGTACATACATTACTACAAAACAAAATAAAATAAAATTACACAAATAAGAACTTTATATAAAAACAACACTACAATATTCCTATAATAAATCTAAAAGTTTAAATAAGACTTTCTAAAAATAGAAATTTTCTTTCTAAAGGTTTCTTAAAAAAATTTTACTTTCATGGGGCAACGACGTCAAAAACTTGATCTCGGCTTTATATGACAGTACGATGTATGCAGTTATAATCTTAATTTTTCCATACTTATATCTCTTACTTTGTAATGACGGCCAAAAACTTGGTCACCAGCAACTGCTATGCAAAAACTTACCTTCAAAGCAAATAAGAATACAATTATTATATTTAAATATGAAATACTACACAAGTATATGTATCATTATCAAGTAATATGGAAATTTTTTATTAAGTTCTGAATATCTAACCCACAGGGAAAAAATACAATATGTAACTAAAATTAGAAGAAATTATATAACAAATTTTACTTTGTAAAATATTCTTACTCAAACTAAAGATGTTATAATAGGAATTAAAGTTTGATTCTTCTTGTAATTTTTTATAAATGAAAGTAAAGCAAACAACTAACTAAACTTAACAAGATATTTGTAAAATGAAGGCAATATAAATAAAATATATTTTTCCTTATTATGAATTAGTAAAAAGTTAAGGATTTTGTTGTGAAAGTATTCAAATTTTATTTTGCTAAATAGAAACAATAATATTATTTATTCTTACTAGAGTTGTTATAAAGAGTATTGACTGGTTTAAAGTTTGAATAGTCTTGAAGATAGGTTAGGTGGGGAAGACACTAGCACTCACTCTAGAGTTTCCTCTTCTCCCTCCACCTAGGGGCTAACATCTCGTATCAAAACCTTAAACTATAAAACAAATTGGGGGTTTTAGTCTGTCACTCTAAAGTCCTCTAGTTCTACACCCTTCAAAGTTTATTTTTCTATTTATTTGCACTCAATCATTTGAATTACATTCTCATTCATACAATCTCATGTGATTCTTACCATTAGTTGCTGAGACCATACCATCTTGAAACTTTCATGTTCTCACAATAAATATTAACATCTTAATTGGTCAAATCAATAATTAAATGTAGTACAAGATTTAAAATCATCACAACTTTTCCAACATTAAAGATTAATACTTCACACAACTTCCATCCAATACTTAATCACCTATCATTCTAAGGAAACAGATAAAGAAAATTACTCAGGATTCATGGAGAAAACATAACCACACTTAATTTTAAAAGTAGAAACCATGCAAACAAATAAGAATTCTAAATTAAAATCAAATGTAGTCACAAAGATAAAAACTTATCTCAAATTCTATCCACCAAACGCTTGAAGTTCCTTTGAATCTCTTCTCTTCCTTTCTCTTACAACACTCTCTACTTACACACTACAACTCCTCTCTTCTTCTTCTCTCTAAAAGTATCCTAATTAATCTAAGAGAGAGAGAGGCATCGACAGCGTCTAGAAGGGGCAGCAGCACCTAATTGAGTCTCTTCAAAATGTGTCTACATTTCGAAGAGTTTCCCCCTTTCAAAAGCCAATTGAATGTATTTTCATATTCAGAACCCCGTACATGTTAATTTTATTTTTATGCATTTACTATCTTCTTTCACCTAGAAAGTTTTGTACTAAATGCTTCACTTATTATTTAAAAATCAAAGTTTGGGGGGAAGAAAATTCCTTTAAAAGAAGTAAACTAAATTTTATCTGCCCTCAATTAACTATATTTTTAAAATTAATTTAACATGACCTCGGATATCAAAGTTTAACTTTGAATAACTATCTTTTTGTTCAAAAATAATATAGTAAATTTAAACAAAAATCATTAATAATAAAGGTCAATTCTAGAGTTAAGAAATTTAGTATGAAAGGATAAGATAATGTTTTTTTCTATTTAAAGTAAAGAAAATTGTATTTTTAAAGTATTAAGAATCTTAGAGTTTCATATAATAAGAAAAGGACGAGTCTTTAGGAAAAATCTTCAAATCTAATATGAATTTATAAAGTGAAGGAAGGTAAGAAGTTTTAACTTCAAGGAGGGGATTGGAAGTCCAAAATTATTAAAGGCTATGCGGATATAGCAATCCTCACTTGAAAAAGAAAAGAAAAGAAAATATTGAAAATGATCATAAAGAAAATAAAAACAAAAGAATAAAAGAAAAGGAAAAAAGAAAATAAAATATGTGAGGAGAAGCTTGAGGAGATGTCCAATAAAAAATTGGCTTCACTTGAGTCAACTTGAGGAAAAAGGCTTTATTTCATTTTCTAAACTTTTATTTGAGTATTAGCATCCTTACTAATAATTTTTTCTTGAAATTCTTTTTCATATGGACATTCTAAGTATCTTTGATATGACAAATTACAATTCTTCTTGCAATGAATGGAGATTCAGAAACTTAGACTTGATTACTATGTGTTATTATATATGTAATTTTAACCTTAGTTGTTAAAAGTTTTTCTTATGTCATACTATTATATTTGCTAGTTGTTCTGATTACTAGGTGTTCTTATACAATTGTAGAATTTTATAAGTTATGTTTTGTTGTAGGTATATTATGTATACATTTTTATGTTTTTTTGTAGGTATATTAATTTTAGTCATTTGGAGCAAAAATAGTAAATGATGAGAAAATTTAGAGCCAAAATGGAGCTTTTCAGCATCATGGCACCAGAGGCTCCATTATATAGAGAGCTAGCGCTAGAGGTGCCATTTTACAGAAAAGCGGTGCCGGAAACCCCACAATTTGCGTTAGAGGCTCCGAAATCAAGAGAACAACGTGGAACTTCGATATACTAGCACCAGAGAAAAATTAAGATAGAGTAAGGCAGTTAGTGACTATTTTTAAGTTGTTATAGAAGGCTTCAATCAATTCAAACACCCCATAGAGTGATTCAATTTATCTAGACACTTTAGAAAGACACTTGAATGAAGAGATATGTCTCTTAGATGAAGGGACTTGTCTTTTGGTGTGAAGAGGTGTGCCTTTTGGAAAAAAAGAAGAAATTTTGAATTTTTTTTTTTTGAAATGAAGGCTAGCCCTAATTAAAAAAGGAGAGGAGTCTAGAGAAGAAAGGGGGGTGAGAGGTTCTAAGAGAAGAAGGGTGGCGTGAGAGAGAGTCTTGAAGGAAGAGTTAGGTTTTACTTCTAGAGTTGTAAGAGGAGAGGGAAGATGAGAGATTTCTTCTTCATTACATTTCTAAGAGAGAATTGAGTGTGATTCTAAAGAGAGAAAGTGCTTAAAGGGAACTTCAAGGGATTTACTTGAGAAAGAGTGTGAGATAAGTTGTGTTCTTTCCTTTCTTTATTTTGTAAACTTATTTTTATATATATAATCTATGTTTTATCGTATCCTTCTCATGAATTCTGAGTAGTCTTCTTTAACCTTCTCCCTACAATGAGATATTATTTTATGAAGAGTTAATTTTTTTAGGAAAGGTTTTAAATGTCAATAAATTGTGATGATTTGAACTATGATATTCATTAACTTTTCAATCTGACCAATTGAAATGTTAAAATTTGTTGAGAAGCATAAGATTCAAAAGGGTTATGCTTTCTACAACAAAGTAAAAGTCACAATCAATTTCATGGGTGAGAAAGTAGTTCATGGGGTTGCGTGCAAATAAATAGGGAAATAAACTTTGATGGGCGCAGAATTGGAGATTTTAAGGTGACAGATTAAAATCCTGAATTTGGTCCAGTTGTTTGAAAACTAAAGTAAGATTGTTAGCCCTCATGTGAGGGAGAAGTGAGAGCTCTAGAGTGGCAGCCAGTATCCTCTCAACCTAACCACGGATTTAGAAACAAAACTTTGGATTAGTCATGTTCTTTAAGCACTCTTGAAGGGTAAGGAATAGGATTGCTCCTATTTGGCACAATATAATTTTATTTGTATTTTAAATGATTTTAATTAGTTCACAATCCCTAAACTCATTGTAAAGGGGAATTATACTTTCTTAAATTTGAACTCCTTGTTACAAATCTTTTTTTAGTCTTAAAAAGTTTACTTTTGAAGTTTAGCAAATAGCTTAGTTAACCTAGTTTTTTTAACTACATTTCATTTAGCATACAGTAAATTTACTTCAGATTTATTTTGTGTACTTAAGTTTTGTAGTTTGAATATTGTGTTTTACATTATAGTTATAAGAATTTCCAACTCCCTATGGGATTGATACTTAAGACTACATTAGATTCCTTTTATTACTTGAGTGATACTTATACTTGTGTTATTATTACGATTTGATTGCTTAATAATTTTAAAAGATAAAATTATTTAAATTGAATTTATTTTTATTGGGATTGAACTGCATATTTACTATTTGTGTTGTTGTGTGTGCATTGTATGTAATATTGAAAGATAATTGCAACGTACCACAAAAATCACGCATCACCCACTAAAAGGAGACTAGAGGACCGACTTACTTGACCAAAAGCAACCTCTAGGTTTGAGGCTGGAGGCTGATTTGGTATAGAACACCTAAACCAAGAACTAATGGTGATTAAGTTGAGAAAAGGCATCAACTTGTCTATTTTCGCAATAAGAATCTGAAAAATAGTTCAGTTCCATCAGCAATCTCATGGATGCCCCTAAGTTTTCTGTTCAGGAGTCAATAATTATCAATAACATAGCCCATAAACTTTCTGAAAGACCCCCTCATCATGGAATGAGCATTTTATCGGGTTACAGTGATTTTCTCTCCGTTCACTATCCTTGTCTCTTTCTACGATCAAGTGCTCCTCATATAAGGATCAATGGTTGATAGTCATGCTAGTGCAGCCAATTGACAATGTATGGCTGACTAAAGTAGTTCTGCCGACCTAAAGTCAAATAGAATCAATTGACCTACTACGCCGACTCATCATATTCGATTGAACAAACCTTACCAAACCGAAACCTACCAAGGATCGAGCCAGAAGGTAATCGAGCCATAGGTTCACATACATAAAATAATTAACATATCATGTCACACCCCCAATAAAGTATGGGCAAATATGTAACATCACATATTGTACCCTCTCATCTATAAATAAGAAAATCATTTTATGAGAAATGACTAAAGAGTAAAACTTATTACTGCTCATTATTGCACTTCTCTCTCTCTCCCTCCCTATCTCTCTCTCTCTCTCTCTCTCTCTCTCTCTCTCTCTCTCTCTCTTATTTTACGCTCTAGCCCTTCAGGTTTGATTCAAGGACATCTAAATATTCTACAACTACAAAGTCCTTTAAAATCTCTCTTTTTTTTTGCCTTGATACTTAATGAAATTGCACATCTCCTTGTAGCTAGATATATACGATAGGATAAATTTCAAAAAATTTTAATTTGAAATAAACATTTTAGTTCAAAACAGAGACAAATCATTAAACACACTAAAACCCAACAAAATCTAATTAACAAAAAATCTAAAAAGCTGAAGATTGACATTCTGCTTGAGATTTGCTTGCAAAAGGATGTCAACTAAAAGTGGATATTCACTTTTAAACCAATTTAACTTGGCATTCAATCATCCTATCACTCTAACGACATCATTATCAACTTTGACAAAAAGATTTACTTGCATTAGAATGGATCTAATCTTCATCATAATGGAGCATAAGGCCATAGTTGGGAAGAAGGCTATCATGGAGCTAAATTTGAAATCAAAGATTGACATCCTTTTATTGAAGAAGAGAGTTATATGTCACGAACAAAAAGTCCCACATCGACTAGTTGTAGGGCCAAAAAAGCACTATTTAAGTCTTGATTTGTCCACCACTCCTAAGAGCTCTTTTGGGAGGTGACAAGTGGTATCAGAACAGATTACTGTCTGTCAGGTGTGGACTCTCCATGGTCTAGTAAGACCCTCGGTGGAGTCGATCTGTGACAATGGCGTCACGTGATTCGACAGAGGAGAATGTCAAAGACAAAAAGTTTCACATCGGTTAGGAGTATGACAGAAAATAGTATTTAAGTCATGAGCTGTCCATCACTCTTAAGAACTCTTTTTGGATGTGACATATAGGTTTGCCTCCTTTAACATGAGTTTTGAGGACCTCTCTATTTTATTGGGCAGCCTTAGGAGTTAGGATAAGAATCTCAAAAAAACCAATGATTGTTGGGTCAAAAGTTCGGCAATTTACCTTGCATAAGTAAAAAATCACAACTTGCAAATATCATTATTGACATGCACTCATTACAACATTATGCATTTTTTTATTTTCTTTAAGTTTAATATTTTCATAAATTTTACATCACGACTTCCATCTATAATTAGTGTTCATTTTTTTTCTTATATTTTTTCAAAATTTTCTTGTTAAAGTTATGCTGTTAGAAAGGCACACAAAATTTAATGATAAATTTGAATTAAATATCATCATATAAAAACTTATTTACTAGTATTTCTTTAAAAAAAATAATATAATCTTTTTTTATTAATCTATGATCAATAGCTTATTAAATGCAAATCTTATTTATCTACTTCGAAAATATACGCTGATTGCAATTCCGGACTCAATAAATATTTAAGAAAGCTGTTCGGTAAGGCAAGTTTGGTCTCGGTAACAATAAAAATCGAACTCCTATTTACGGAATCTCCCACTACCCTTTTCCCCTCTTTCTCCCCCTCTCTCCATATCTATCCACTTTTCTGCCCTCCGATAAGCTCGCCGGAGGAGTATAACAGTTTGGAACTTCTCCGGCGGGGCACCTGAGATCTGGACCTCCACTCAAACCCTCCTGACGGTACGATCACACGCGCTCGTCTCCGCCTCATTCATCCCAGCCGTTGATTATCCCGCACAAGTAAGTCAGCTCCGCTCTCACTTCTCTGTCGCGTCAGCATGAGCTTTCTTTACAAGCAGTTCATATTGCTGTATCCTTGTTGCTCCAAATCCTTTTGAGAGTGATAGATGAGGACAGTATCGTTCACTTTCCATTAGTACGGTTAGATTCAAAAGGGCAGGCAGATGCTAAACAGAGGCTGTAGCTGTAATTGCAGGTCATAGAGACCTGCAAATGTGACCAAGTTTTAAACCATTCCATTAAATGCGTAATGTGACCGGCTTTATAATTTGACTATGCAAATATAAAAAATAATAGTGAACGCTTTATTGTTTTGACCGAAATCCCTCTTCAATTCATTAATTTATGAAATTCCACCTCTAAATTTAGTTGGAACTCCCACCGCTACCGGAAGAAAATTATGTTTCATTAATCTCAGAATTATCTGCCCACATCATCCCCAATTTTAAAAAAATGTATATGTTGAGTATTTGAGGGTACAAAATGGCTTATACTGAAAAAACGTAAGCCTTCACCAGTGCTATACTAGGCTATTTCATTCTGTACTGATGTAACAAATAATCTTTGTTGTACATATAAAGCATGCTTAAAGTCGAGTGAACTTAAATATTTCAAGCAAGTAATAATACTTATATGTTCCCGATGCCAAATCTCATGCTGACATAACAATTATTAGCTTATATAATATATTTTCAGAAGCATTGTTTATTTTTAAACAGATCGATGAAATAGATTCCCTAGTCAACTATTCCCCTGGGGAACCGCATATGAGGCGTCACGTGTATTACTAACATAATACTGGAAAATTTTAAAGCCACCTTCCTAAGGCAATCACTTTTGTGCCTAAGCAATTTAGGTGTGACAAATTAAATGGTGGAAGATTTACATGTATACCACTCAATTCTTATGTATTTACATATCTAAGACCTAAACTTTAAATGAAAAAGCTGTATTTGGCTTTTTAAAAGTTAAAAAAGTGGTGCTTAGAATGTGATATGTAATATTTGAGTGGTAAAAATGTTAAGAGAAAATTTTAGGTGATAGATTTGTAAATATTGGGGTTAGTACTCCGAGTCGTGAATAATAATGCACTAATAAGAAGTAAAGAGAAAGGACGAGTGATGTGGGATCAGATGGCATTTGAAGTATAGTTTACCTTTTGTGGACAAGACGTGAGATGATATTGCAAGGACTTGGTTAGGCTCATTGTCTCCTCCACATAAGGTTTTACTTTAACCCCCATTTCAAGTGGAAGGGGTGACTCAAACGGCATCTATGCATGCCTGTAGAGAAACAGCTCTCTTGCAGATTTTAGTGTGATGCTGCAATCAATTTCCCGAAAAGCAATAGGCAATTAAAAGTGCCCTGCAATTTCCATTTACCTTAACCAAAACGATGGCTCAAACTGTGAAATTTTGCTGTGGAGCACGCTGCAACCATCAAATTTACTTCTCATGAATTGTTTCTTCATTTTTTATTTTCGAAAACTGTTGGGCATTTAAAAAAGACGCATGTGGGCTATTTTTTTCCATTTTAAATTTATTCAATTTATTTTGAGATGAAGTTAAAATAAATTTTGATTGATTATTTATGTATAACAGTTTTTATAAATAAATTCAACGAATTTAAGCTAAAATTGAGTATTTTTCATTTGAAGGTCTTCATGCAAAATTTTTTTGTATAATTAAACAGAGTTGATTTCTAAGAATATGTTGATTTGTGTGATGTGAGAAGTATTTCGCTTTAAAAAATATGCTGCAAGGAAAAAATCAAATTTATACAAACTAGAGCTTTTATGGGCGAAATTTCCATACAAACAATTTTCTACTAAAGACCGAAAGAAGTTTTTTGAAAAGAAAAAAATTGAGTAAATTTTAAGTTCCTTTTATTGTTTTTTCTGTAACTTCTTCGAATAAATGCATACTAGAAATTGAGATTTGTTATAGGATGAAGTTCAAATAACGACTAGGATGTTCCTATGCTTAATTCAAATCAAACTGTGCTTGTAAATTGCTTGATGTTGTCTATTATTCTGTGTCATTAAGTAATTTTTTTACTTATGAACAAAATGAGTTATGTTCATATTGACATTTCATTTGATTTGGTACTTTCCAGACCTTCCCTTTCTATAGAAATATATCTCTTAATGAAAATCATCTAAAAAACGTGTCATCCTTTTTAAAAAAACATTTACTTGAACATGAATCTTTTTTTTTTTTTTTACATTTTAAGATATCGAATAAATTATATCATAATTATCAATAGTTAAGCCATCTTCGTAATGAAAATCAAAGCCCTGAGCAACAAAACCACAAGACTTGCACGTGAATTCACATATACATACCACACAAATTTTATGAATTTATATATCTAATACCTAAATATTTTATTTTTACGTATGTAACACTCTAGTGTTTCAAAGCTTACACAAGAATATTTCACTTTAAAGGAAATTAATATTAGTGATATTTTTTGTTTAATTAGAAAAATTTAATTGTTACATATTTAAATATTAATTTCTAAATTAGATATGTAAATTCAAGGATTTTGTGCCATTTATCCCTGTTTTTTAACGCAAACTTAAGATTTGTTATTCCTTACTTGCCACTGATTTCAACATGTTATATTAAAATAATAAAATAATTAAAGCAGATTAAAAAAGATTACCANATTTGTTATTCCTTACTTGCCACTGATTTCAACATGTTGTATTAAAATAATAAAATAATTAAAGCAGATTAAAAAAGATTACCATTTTTTTTTTTTTCTTTCTTCCCTTCTAATATTTTTTTCATGTCTTTTGTTACAGACTAAGCTACACATAAAAATATTTTCGAATTACTTGAACCAATTTCCTGGGACTTTTGTCACACTTTCATGATGGGCTCCATGGGATAAAATATTTTTGAATTAGCCGAGCACATGCACTTGCTATACATTCAAAGCAAACTCGTAGTTCTCAAACCCTCCAATGAGGAGTCGGGGTGAAGCCGAGGCCAGAAGACGGCGGCAGGTAACTGGCCACGACGGGGTGGAAGAAGAAATCAAGTACGCTAAGAGTTGTTCATGCAACTCGTGTGCGGCAACTGCAGTCGCTGACATTATAGCCGTTAGCTGCTGTCCTTGCGCTGTGTTGAGCTTCTTGGCTTTGGCCTTCTTCAAACTTCCCCTGGCTGCGTGCAGGAGATGCATGCGAATTTTGAAGAGGAGGAGGGGGGCTTTGGAGGGAGGTGGGGGTGGTGTGAAATGGGAAGGGTTGGGAGATAAGAATGTAGAGTTTAGGGTGGAGAATTTTGTGGAAATGGGGATAGTGGATATGATGGAAGAGAGAGCTTGGAAGGAGATGTATCAGGTTGGACAATGGGGTTTTGGGAGGTTTTCTGTATCCGGTTCAGAAGCTTAGATCAGTTTTAATCGGGAGGAAGAGGTGGATTTTGTAAAATTGTGCGTCATTGGTAGAGATGAGTGATCCAAAGCAGCAAAACGCTGCTGATTACTCGGAGAATGAAGAAATATTTTCTGTAATAACTGCCTTTGTTTATTTTAATTCTTATGTTGAATAGTGAAATCATAATTCGACTATTTATTTCAATTAATGTTCAAAGCTAAAGTTGATGTAAGACGCGCCCAACTTCCTGAAGTTCATAACTCTGAACGAGCGGGCCTTCCTTTTTTTTTTCTTAATAATGGCGCACTTAAAAAATCATTCAAAACTTTATTTAAATATCATTTTTATAAATGGAGCAATTAAATTTGATGATTTATTTACTTTTATTTATAGAAAATGAAAGCATCAATCTCTTCAAGTGTTTATTTAACATGCTTTTTTATGTAATTATTTTTCGGGAGCACAACATTTGTTTTTTTGTTATTGTCCTGCTTAAAACTAACTCTTATTTTGAAACTTTATTAATCAAACTTAATTATAATTGTAAGAAGGTGATAGATTCTGCACTCGAATCCCAACTTTTGCGATGGAAGCCAAGGCCTCCGATTATAATAGTGTAGTATAGCCTTCCGTTTTATTTTAATTTATGTACACGACCTCATTCTCTGATTTGTTCTATGCATATTTGATAGAAACAATGTCATAGAATATGTTATGTATGACTTCCTATTATTTTTGAGGCAGGCCGTTTAGAACATCCTAAATGATTATTTTGGGGACAATCACTGTAATAACAAGGGTATATCATCCTAATATTGAAGAAAAAAGAAAGCACTCACAAATACGTCAGTTCAGTGAAAATCCTACGGTGCAAGATGGATTTCAAATAAAAAATTTTGGAAGCAAGAAGACATGAGGTTTGTTGCAGTTGAAATAGTTTCAATGGTTTGTCATATATTATAAAGATGTCATGCCTCAAAATAAAAAAGTGGATTTGATAAAAGATTTCATGCATTATGAAGCATATATTTCATGGAGAAATTAGAAGTCTCGCGTTTCCCAATTTTTTTTTTATCAAAACTGGTGGGTGGCACTTAAAATTTTTCTCCTTATAACAGAAGGGATTTGATTATTTATAAGAAGGATGTTTGATATTAATAGTTGATGAAAATCAGTCTTTTTATCATTCCAAAGCATCATGTGATACTTGTTTGGGAACATTGAATATTGGGCAATTGATGTTGGTTTGCTTGATCATTCGTATGTGAAAAGATGAAACTAGTATGTAGTGAGCCATGCAACAGACATTGATATTTGATTATGACAGACATTACCAGGTGGTAGAGAACGATCTACTAGGAATTTAGACATATAACGATGGGGGATGGTATGCTTGATAATTTTCAATAAATATAATGTTGATCGCAATGAGGATGGCATTATGTATATGTGACTAACAAATATCATTATTAATAAGTATTGGATGGCAATCAGACGAGAAAATCAAATGTTGAGTTGTTCTATTCAATGACTTGTTTGATCATTCCCTTGGTATAAGGGAAGTCAAATAATTAGAGAATCAAACATCAAATATTGAGTGTCCCATGATGGTCAACATCAACAACTAACAAATATTTTATATTAGGACAACCTATATGATAATTAAGTGGGAAGATTAGATGTACAGTGACGATTAATGATCTTCTTAGTTATTATCCTTATTAATGGCAACATAAATATTTAATAAGGTAAACTTCAAATATCTATATCTATATATATATATATATATATA